>VDFB02090116.1:12465-33192 GCA_007258455.2 Sequoia sempervirens | reverse complement strand
TGCTAATAGTATAAGAGCAAAGGTGGACCAATGTCTCTTCGAGGCTAACTTAGAATTGCCTAGTTTCACCACTGAAGTCAATCTTTATGTCACACCATTAGGATCCTATGACGTCATCTTAGGAATGAATTGGTTGTGGAGACATAGAGCCATAGTTGACTGTGAATCAAAAACAGTTAAATGTTTAGATGACTATGGAAATCAAGTAAATCTTCAAGGAATACCTAAAGAGATTAAAATTAGACAAATCTCAGCAATGCAATTGCTAAGAGCCAAAAAGAAAGGTTGCAAACTTTTTGCAGTGAAGATTGAAGAATTAGGTGACCCTGATGATGAAAGCACACAAGAGATTGAAGATGGAGAAATTGATGAATCAGGAATCTCAGATATGGAGAAATACCCGGTTTTAAGGGAATATGCTGATGTATTTCCTGAGGAATTACCTGGTTTACCCCCTAAAAGAGTCTTTGATTTTTCTATAGACATAATTCCTGGATCCGAACCTGTGTCCAAGGTACCATATAGAATGACTACTACAGAATTAGCAGAACTCAAGGCTCAGCTAGATGAGTTGTTGACTAAAGGACTGGTAAGACCAAGTGTATCACCATGGGGAGCACCTGTGATCTTCGTCAAAAAGAAAGATGGAACAATGCGGCTTTGTATTGACTATCGCATGCTTAACAAAGCTACGATAAAGAACAAGTATCCATTACCTCGAATTGATGATTTGTTTGATCAAGTCAGAGGAGCAGCCGTATTTTCTAAAATTGATCTAAGATCCGGATATCACCAGCTTAGAGTTAAGGATGAGGATATCTATAAAACCGCCTTTAGAACTCGGTATGGACACTATGAATTCACAGTATTGCCATTTGGTTTGACAAATGCACCTGCAGCATTTATGAACCTTATGAATAGTGTATTCACAGATTACTTAGATAAGTTTGTGTTGGTGTTTCTAGATGACATATTAATCTATTCTAGAAATAAAGAAGAACACAATCGGCACTTAGGAATGGTTCTACAACGTTTGCGTGAGCATAAGTTGTACGGAAAGCTATCCAAGTGTACCTTCTTCCAACATAAAGTGCATTACTTGGGACATGTAATTTCAGCTGAGGGAATTGAAGTTGATCCGGCTAAGATCGCAGCAATAACTCAGTGGCCTGTACCTAAGAATGTACCTGAAGTGAGAAGTTTTATGGGACTAGCAGGTTATTATAGGAAGTTTGTTGAAAACTTCTCCAAGATTGCTTTTCCTATAACTTCTCTACAGAAAAAGGGAAAAAGATTTGATTGGAATGAGAAGTGTCAAAAGGCATTTGACCTACTCAAAGAGAAACTAACTACCGCACCAATTCTGAAAGTACCAAATCCTGAAAGGAGTTTCACAGTTGTCACTGATGCTTGCGGAGAAGGACTTGGTGGAGTACTTATGCAAGATAATCAAGTAATTGCTTATGAGTCAAGAAAGCTAAAACCTTATGAGATAAATTATGCTTCGCATGATTTAGAGTTGGCGGCTGTCGTTCATGCATTGCGAATGTGGAGACACTATTTGCTTGGAAAACCCTTTGAGTTGAAAACTGATCATAATGGTTTAAAATACCTTTTTACTCAACCAAATCTAAATGCCAGACAGAGGAGATGGTTGGAGTTGATTGCTGATTATGATTTCAATATCAGCTACATCAAAGGAAAAGAAAACAGGGTTGCTGATGCATTAAGTCGAAGACGCCATATAGCTTCTATTGTTGCAATTCATACTGATTTTAAAGACCTAGTGCTCCAGAAATGTGCAGAAGATGAGTATTATTTGCAAGTTAAGCAAGCACTTAAAGAGAATCCTGAAGATTCAAGGTATGATGGTTTCAAGTTTGAACCAAATGGAATGCTTAGGTATAAAGGAAGGATGTATGTACCCAACATAAGCAACTTAAGAAATTTGGTGTGGAAAGAAGCACATGAGGCTCCATATTCTGGTCATCCAGGGGTAACAAAAATGATGGCCGATGTTAAGCCATTATATTTCTGGAAAGGAATGAAGGGAGATGCTGCTAATTATGTTGCAAAATGCTTGGAATGTCAACGAGTAAAAGCTGAGCATCATCATCCAGCCGGTTTGCTATACCCACATGATATTCCAGAGTGGAAGTGGCAAGTGATAAGTATGGATTTTGTGCAAGGATTGCCTATGTCCAGAAATAAGCACAATACCATACTAGTAGTGGTTGATAGGCTGACTAAAGTAGCTCACTTTATACCTGGAAATCTAACTGATGGAGCACCAGTTATTGCAAGGAAATTTGTGCAAGAAGTATTCAGATTGCATGGAATACCTGAAAAGATCATTTCTGATAGGGATGCAAGAATTACTTCTAGGTTTTGGCAAACCTTATTTTCTGCACTCGGAACTCAGCTAAATATCAGCTCAGCATATCATCCGGAAACGGATGGGAAAACTGAAAGAGTAAATCAAGTTTTAGAAGACCTACTTCGGGTATATTGCATGGATCAGCAATATAAGTGGGA
Source organism: Sequoia sempervirens (assembly GCA_007258455.2). NCBI lineage: Eukaryota > Viridiplantae > Streptophyta > Pinopsida > Cupressales > Cupressaceae > Sequoia > Sequoia sempervirens. The sequence continues at coordinate 30,657 of VDFB02090116.1, read as the reverse complement.
AGACTATTTACCTTTAGTCGAATTTGCCTACAATAATTCATATCATTCTGCAATCAAAATGGCTCCGTTTGAAGCCTTGTATGGTCGAAAGTGTCGAACTCCGATAAGTTGGGATAAACTTGAGGATCGAGTAAGTCTTGGACCTATAATGTTAGCAGAAATGGAAGAGCAAGTAAAGAGTATAAAGCAAAGGTTAGCCGAAGCTAACAGTCGACAAAAGAGTTATGCTGATGCAAAGAGAATACCTCGAAATTTTGCCATAGGTGATAAGGTTTTGTTGAGAGTCAAACCTCATAAAAGCTCCATAAAATTTGGAAAGTCATCCAAATTAGCTCCACGATATGTAGGACCCTTCGAGGTTTTAGAAGAAGTAAACCCAGTAGCCTATCAAATTGCATTACCACCTGCTCTTGCTCGAATGCATAATGTCTTCCATGTGTCCCACCTTAAGAAGTATATACCAGGTGATAACCATGTTATTGATTGGACTGCTTTACAGGTAAAGGATCCCGGGGTAGTAATGCTCGAGCCTATTAAAGTGCTTGAAGTCCGCAAGCTACGCTTACGGAACAGAGAAGTCTCTCAATGTAAAGTCCAGTGGGATCAATATACTGAGGACTCAGCTACCTGGGAAGACTATGAGGAAATCCGGAGAAAATTTCCTGACATTCTTGAGGCATTCAAGAATGGTGAATAAAGTAGTGTTTTGTTGTTTTTATGCTTTAAATAATACCTTGTTCATCGGGGACGATGAATCATAAGGGGGGAAGTATGTTACACCCCGATTGTATAGCTACTATTCATAGGATGTACATTGTAAATGTTGAATCTTTCTGTTGAATAAAGTGAATTGTTCTTGTGATCAATTGGATGTATCCTAAATGATTGTCTCTTTATCTGATGCTTCTGTTACTGTAATTCTTAAATGAAATTAGCATATTGAGTTATGGAATAATGTTGTTCTAACCTATTACAATGTTTAATGTATATTACCTTGGTTTTGAGCAATTGATTTCCGTTGTCGTCTCATGATTTGCAGGAGACAGGTTCGTACCTCCAGACAGAGGAGAGATATCACTCGGGGAAGAACTTGGTCGGGTAAACAGTAATGAATACCAACTGGACATACACACACAAGCCTTAGAACTGAGTAAGCTAAGTCATTGTTTTGGTTAAAGGTAAGTCATCTGTAGGCTTGTCTAGTATCATTAGGAGTAGTGTCTTCTTCTGAATGTGTAAACAAGTGATGCTTGCCAGTATAACCTTATAAATGATAAGTTCTGGTTAGAGGTGGATATGTGTATTTGTACATACGAATACGATATGTACAAGTACCCAAAAGTACATTCATGTCGATACAAACGTATTAAGCAGATGGATATGCCATACGTATGTGTCAATATAAATGTATTTATGGATACTTATACATGTAATATATATACAGATATATATACAAGTATACATACCCACGGCTAACGAGATAAATGAATTATATATTGTAATGATATCTTGCCTCTGAAATTATACGAATACATATATATTAATTTACATGTTTAACGTATAATGTAAATGAATATATGTGTATTAATATAATGTTAAGTATTTCAATATATTTAATATTATATTAAAATATTAATATAATATAGTTTAAAATGTATATAATATTATTTAAATTGATAATTTAAATAATTATGCATAAACTATATTATGTAAGTATTTTAATATAATAAACAAATATATTTAAATAAAAGATTGGTCAAAATCAAATGAAATAAAAGTTAAAACATTGTAAAGCACGAATGCAAATCTGGGAAGAAATTAAAAATCGCGGATTTCATAAAAATCGCGAATTAATAAGAAAACGCGAATTTTTCTAATGTATTCGTTGAAGTGTTAATCTTCAAATATGAGCCTGCATATATGCGCCATATTTACTTTGAAAACTCTATTAAAATATTAAAGTTTTACCAAAGCGAAATAAAGAAGAAAAACGCGAAAATGCAGAAGGGAAAATGAAAAACACGCAGGTAACCCGCGCGACTAGGGCCAGGCGTCAGAAAATAAATAAGATATTTCTTGCTATGCGAAAAGAATGAAATTTGGACGCCATTTGAGCAAGGAAGAAGTCAGAAATGAAACTTGGCATTTAACCTAACTGTAAAAACGCGCCGGTTGAAAGTTGTCACAGTTTTAACAGTCTGAAACAAATTCGAATTAAAATGAACTTCTTGCTGTCAAACATGGAGGTCGAAACCCTCACCAATTTGATACACGTTTTTAGTTTGAAATGTTCTTCAACCTGCTGGCAGTTCTGGCGCCATAGAAGGTGGAAAACAGTTTCAAAATGAACCTATAAATAAACCTGCGTTTGGCATTCCTTCACACACGAATTTGCAATCAGTTTCTTGAGCATTTTAAAGCTAAAAAGTGAGTTCGCCATAAGAGAGAAATTGCTAAGTTATTCTGTTAATACAAGAGAGCAGAAGTTGAAATTACTGGTAATCTTTGAATAGAAGAGGAGCAATCAGGAATTGTCTTTTACTGTGCTGAGTAATTGATTACAAGAATCCAAACTGAAAGTGATCTGAGTAGAGGCCAGTAAAGGAGCTACCTTCCAACTTCTGGAAAGCTAATTCAGGCATGCTAAATTCTTTCTTTACATATTTTCCTAATTTTCCAGAGTAATCTGATAGGTCTCTGATTTATAGTTATGGCTGGAAAGGAAAGAGTTTGACTGTCTGGTAGACTTAAATTGAATTCAAAAAGAATGTCAGTTTCTTAAACATGTGAAAAGTTTTGATATAAAAGTATCATGTAAATAGTCATATCATGGTTTTGTTGTCAATAATGTACGGTTTACATTACTTAAAGGAAAGCAATCTGCATTGTGTTTTAGTGGCTCTGTATAATGAGCATATGCTTGTGTTTAAATATTAGATACTAGGGTTGAGTCAAGAATATTTGCAAGATATACTCTACAACTTAATACATACAACTTAATCAAGTTATTGTATCCCTAGGATGAATATATCCTGAATTAGGGTGTCTGTTGTAGTATCTTGTTTAATAGATTCATCATTCCAGTAGTAAAATGTTGTAGGAAGTCTAGGGTACGGACTACCCCGATAGACCAACCTACGCGTAGAACTAAGATAGCCTTAAGTCAAGTTGAACCTGGCTAGTGAATGTGACATATGACCTATGTTCTTCGTTGAACGTAAAACACTTTGGCCAAAGTAGTGTAAGGAACCATTTAGTTGTTGTACTACACTGTCAGTTCACCGTGATTCCGAAATACAACCTAGTTTGTGATTTGCCGTTAGCACGAAAGCTAGTTTTGTAGAATCACAACACTATGTCCAGTTGGTAGTCATTAAAGGTTACCCAACCAATCTCTTCTTCGAAGGGAGGGCCGTTCATTGAAAAATGATCGTGCGGGGGACCGCATTATAAGTCCGTGGTTGGCGGAAAAACGCTCGAGTGATGTTTCTCCTCCATGAACACCCGACGGATGCTCCAAGCTTGACAGGACGGATTCCTGGACCTTCTTATTTCTATTGGTGTCAAAAGCCTACGGGCTATGTATGTATGTTTCTCATCATGCTTTGTAATTTCATTTGAAATGAAATAGTTTATAGATGCAATAAATGTTTCTCATTTATGTTTTGAAAAGAAATTGTTTGTTCAAATGGTATTGTTCTTACTTTTATGTATGAATTGTAAAGTTTTAATTTTATCGCATAAGCAAAAGTCTCCATAGATATGTATGAAGTATATAACAGAAGATTCATTCATAACGAGAGACCCAAAGATGATTGACCCTTGAAAAGAATGAAATAATTATGTTTTCTTGATCTTATTAGATATTATTGTGAAAATTCATTGGTTTTTAATGCTTCTAATGTCTCTTTGAGGAACTTTGATAGCAAGATCTAGGTTCAAGTGCTTCCACTAGAAAGGGGTCATTAGAACATATTACTTGTGTATAGAATTCACAACTCAGTGATGCCCTATGATAACTTTACGAAACCCCCCCTCAAGAAAAGATATAAAATTGTGGTGTATCTATCATTTTTTCTGAAAAAAATATTAATTTCTATTGGCGAATCTTTCCTTTTTTTGAGAAAGATATTAATTGTATTGGTGATTTTTCTTACATCACTAAAATTTTGTAGAAAATCTTGGTGAATCTTTGAAAATAATAGGAAAATACATTAATTATGATGGCAAATGTCATGTCCCCACAATTGTCACACATTGAAATACAAATAATTAAATGAGATAAATATCAAAAACTATAAATATAATGGCAATCTAAATATTATTTTTATAATTACAATTATCAAGATAATATTATAATTATAAATATAAATATTGGTAATACAAAATGAATATTGAATATCATTGTAATTACAATCATTATAATATATAAATACAAAAGAGATAAACAAAAGAAAGAAAACCAATATAAAATAATAATAATGAAACATGTTAAACAAGAACATTTAAATAAAACATATTAACAACAAATAAACTATACTAACAACAGCATTGAATATAATAAGGAAGGCAGTTATTAAGATTAATGAAGGGGCAGCGATCATGTTAACTAGGATAAGGCAGCGATTCATTAGTGACAATGGTTTGTGATTAAAAGAAAACTAAACAGTGCATATCCCTTGGCAAACAAAAGGTTGGGACTTTTGGCTTAAAAAATATAAAAGAGAAGACAGGCCCAAAACAAAGGGGATTGTATGGTATAGAACAAGAATAAGGGAAAGTTACAATACGGGATCAGGGAATAAGGAACAGGCAGATCGACCAAGTAGAGATAACAAAAGGAAATAAAGTAGGAGAGTATCATAGGCACTTCAAGCAACCAATCAATAAATCCCAATCTGAAGTAATTATCTGAGATCATTGATTAGGATATGAGAGAGAAATCTGCTGGAAGATAAGGTTCAGGTTGTGTTGTAAGTTTAGATATTTGTGATGGAATAATTAAATGATATAATGCATTATTAATAGGATCATGGTTTTATGCATTTCATTGCTCATACTCTATGATAGTATAATCATAGTCCATTATGTATTGCTGATAGGATTGCTTGCAAATTTGAGTTTGATTTAATTACTATGTGCCTATGGGCACCATGATGGGAGAAGAGGGATTACAAATGGAGCAGCAGTGGGGCACTCTCCTAGGTATGCCACCTCTATAATGGAGAACCTATGTGCTCTATAATAGAGGACCAAGTGCCCTATAATGGAGAACCTACGTGTCCTATAATGGAGGACCAAGTGTCCTATAATGGAGAACCTAAGTGTTCTATAATAGAGGACCAAGTGTTCTATAATGGAGGACCAATGTGTCCTATAAAGGGGGACCAAGTAGTCCCAAGCAGGCCAAAGGGGTACTGCCTTTTAGTAGAAGGGTGCTGCCTTTGGGCCTAGAAGAGTTGGGTCACCAGGACACTCCTTTGTAACCTCACCCCCCTATCATGGATTAGCAATATAAGGAGACCGATCATGAGGAAATGGGGAAAGATGGCAAGATGAGGGGATAATGACAAAATTAGAATCCTCACTAGGTAGGCCACCTCATATGAATGGCATGGGCCACATGAGGCCAAAGGGGTATTGCCTTTTAGTCCAAAGGGTACTACTTTTGGGCCTAAAGAGGCTAAGAACACCCCATCGAGTCACTCCCTTACATGTTCACCCATGTCTGAGTATCCCTAGGATAAGGCAATAACTAGATTAACGAATTTTATGGATTTACTAATGTTTAATCATGATACTCTACCTGTTAAGTTATTATTGTATTTTTTCTCCAACTTGTTTGTAGGGATTAAATCAAGCCAAGGTACTCTCTAAATCCATTATTTGCTTGGGAAATTGGTAATTTAGGTTAAAATTAGTATAATCCCTATTAGGGACATTAGAAGTGGTATCAGAGCATGTTCCTGCCAGCCTGTGTACTATCCAATTAGAATTAACTATTCAAGCTTTCTTCGTAAGTAGGCCAATCATGCGTTTTTATAGGTGTGTGCCTTCCATGTGTATACTTTGTGACCTGTTGTGACCTTATCACACATCGCCCCATTGCAAATGGGGACCCTAGTAGTTTGCTTTTTAGGGCTTTGCCGTTGTGCTTCAGTTTCATCTGGTCTCTGTTTGAGGGTTTAAAGTTTGAGTCGTTTTAATGGTCACCCAAGTCAAGTGAGGAATTTGAGCCTGAATCATTGTGCAAACATCATCACGGTGCTCAGGAGGCCAGAGGGACGAAGATTGACTGTCGTTTCAACCAATTCTGACATCTACTTTTTGAGGATTGTCCCTCTGGACCCCCTATTTTTTAGGGACTTTATTTTTGGCATTTTTGGCCAATGTTGGACTTCCTATTTTTTAGGGGCTATTTTTGGAAAGTTACTATTTTTGGAAAATTTTCTATTTTTGGCAGGGTTTCCATCTTTGGAAAGGCCCCGGATTTCAAAAAAATCAGTCAGAAGTCCTAAAAAACCAATGGAAAATCATGAAAATCAATAAAAAGGAATAAAAAAGGGCATGAGAAAAGGGCACATGGCAAAATAACCAGCATGAAATTCATGGAAAAATTTGGCTAAGGATGGAGAATGGTGCCAAGATTAATGGCTAAACACTAAGCCAAGTCCGCCCCAAGCTAAGAAGCAATGGCATGAGTATATGGCAAGTCCGCCATAGGAAGAATGTGCAATGGCATCAGATAGAGGCAAGTCCGCCCAGCACAAGAGGTTTGGATGGAATGACATAAGGCCCCGCTCCATCATGGCACAACTCAAGGTAAAGTCCGCCCAGCTCATGAAGACATGGCATAAGTGAGGCCAAAGTCCGCCCCATGTAAAATGGCTTGGTGATGTGCCAAGTCCGCCCATGGAGAATAAGCAATGGCTTGAGGGTAGGTGAAGTCCGCTCCAAGAGGATAGCATGGACTTAGGCAAAGTCCGACCCAAGGTAATGACAAGAGATGAAGGCAAGTCCGCCATATGGAATGGCAATGAGGAAAGTCTGCCTACTCAAGGTAACAATAGCCAAACACTTGGACAACTCCGCCATAAGAAGATAAAATGAATGGCAAGACTATAGGCTAAGTCCGCCCTTGGAAAAATGTGAATGGCAAAAACACTAGTGAAGTCTGCCATACTTAGAAGAGGGGAGAAGATCGAATTTTTTTGCCTAACTCTAGACATTAAAACATTAAAATATCAAATGACATGTCTAGATGCTGAGGAAACTTGCCAAAGATTTTGGAGGTTAGAGAAATTATGGCAAAATAAAATGAAAAAAAAAAAGATTTGTCTAAGGCAAAGGCAAGAAAATAACTTAGAAAAATCAAATTTGCCTTGGGATAAAATAAAAAGCCATAATTAAAATAATTAAAATAAAGGGGTTGGAAAATGACACATGAAAATAATTATTTTAATTATTATTTTTTCAACACCCAAAGAGATGAAATTTGAATTTTCCTCTAAGACTCAAATTTGGAAAAAGACAAAAAAGACAAAAAAGACATCACTGAAGTGGCGCCAAACTTGGAAATTTTCCCGGAAACTAGTGCTGAAGATTGAAATTGCCATTCGAAAGAGAAGTGCAAGCCAAGTTCGAACTTGATTTAATGGAAACAACTGGATTTTGCTAAATAAATCGAATTTCTCATCTCTAAATGGGCTTTACTTCTCATTTTTCAATCATTCATCTTTCAAAAGCGAAGTTGTGAGAAGAAATTTTGGCTAAGGAAAGAAAGTTGTGAAGTTTGAAGTAGAGAGAAGGAAGGCAAACTTAACCAGTTGACATAGTGATCTTGTCCATTTTGTTTTTTCCAGAGCATCAGGCAGATTTACTTTCTTCACTTCATTTTGGCACAAGAAACTTCATTCAATTGTTGGATAAATTCTTTCATTTCCAACATAATCTTTCATGAAATTTGATCTATCACTTGGCTGGAATATTTTTCAAGTAATTTAAATTTAATTTCTGAATTGTAATATTCTCTTTTGGCATTTTTTTTGCAGATTTATTTTCAAGGGAATACAAATGAAGTTTGCCAGTAAGGGTTCGCACCCAGAGTCCAAGATCAACTCAAAGTGGAAAAACATTGTAGACACCGACCTCGCCCATGTTGACTTTGATGATTTTAAGAAAAGAATGTATGGAAGTGATGGATTTTTACCTACGCGAATTGCAAGGAGGATGATGTGCAATGGCATTGTTTGGGCAGCTGGGTTCCCGCCGGCAAAAGAATGTCCTGAACTCATGGTAGAATGTGCATTGCACTACAATGCACACGAAAAGTAGATAGAAGCACCTGCTGGAAGAGTACTGGCATATTTGACTAAGCTAGCCATACAAGAGGCATTTGGAATTCCAGCTTACAATAGGACATCTTATCGAACCAAGGAAGAGGCACATAAACTTTATGACAATCAGCAAGACCTATGTGCCTCGAATATGAACAAGACATGGTTGGTGAAACCCAGACCCACTGCCAAAAAGATGCCCAAGAAGTTGCACAGAATTGACTTTAAAGAAGAATACAAAGATATTGTCTTGCTGCTGAATAGAATAGTGGGCAATCCTCAAGGAACGCCCTTTGAAACCTGGATGTATTATTTCATTGATGAAATAACTTCCGGGGTAAAAATGTTCAACTGGTCAAGGATGATCAGTGATAGTCTCCACAAGCAGTTGGTCAACTTGGAGAAAACCAAAACCTTCCACATGAGTTCATATGTCATATACTTGCTTGCTAGGACTTACAGATATGCTGTTTTGATTTGCAAAGGGGTGGTTGGCAATGGCAAAGGAGAATTCAAGTCCTATGACTGCTATCCTTAGTTGCAGTTGAAGGAGAAGTCACACTTCAGAAGGGCACATGATGCCTTTCTCATGTATATCACTCGGATTCTCCAAGGAGGGACACATCAGAGGCTCACCCGTGAAGCCAAAAGTTTGATTAGCCGGTATGGATCCTGGTTTATCCAGTTCCCAGATTTACATATATTAGAATTCAAGGATTCACAAGTCGCCCATATAGATTGCCAATCTATCCTACCAACAAAATGGTTCTACTGGAAGTCCTGAGGCAGCTGGAGACATATCAAATTATCCAAAGGCCAAAGCAGAAAGCAACTGTCACTTTTCCACTCTTTATTGGAAACATGGAGGAAACTTGTCCATCAGCGCAAGTAGCAGAAAGTGCTCAATTGGAGATACAAAGATACCCATTCGTTTCCTACAAACCCAAAGCTGATTTCGATCCACTTCATCACATTGGAATTGTGGACAAAAGGAAATATAGACACATAATAGACTTAGAAGATTTTTGGGCAAATGTAGCCGATGAGTATGACATTAGAAAAAGACTGTGGTCAAGACTACCATTGGATTTGATTAGGGCAACATAGCTCTTTTGAGTACCTGATCAACTAGAGGATGATGGAGTGTACGTGCAGCCAGGCTTTGATGAAAGGCAGCTGCTTCCTCCTGTCAGAAGGTCTGAGCCTGAGCTTGGCGACCTGACAACTTTCATGAGACCAATGTTCAAATATTCCAGATGGTGGATAGACCAGCAAGTACAAGCTTTATGACATGTAATGAGCCTTGCTGATTTAGACTCAAACCCTTCAATTTATGCCTTCGGAATTTCGTCAAACAGTTGGAATGAAAAGTTTGAACTTGCTGATTGCAGTCTGATTTTAGTTTAAGTTTGCTTTGTTTGGTTTTATGTGATTCCCAAGAGATGTTATTGAATGCCTTTCAATGTTACAACTAACTAAAAATGAAATCACAATGAAATGCAATATATTTTTGTATTTTTTTGATGCAATTATATGACTGAAAATGATGCAAACCTACACCTACAGCTGAAGGACAATTTGACAAACAGTTTGTAGTCAAACTCCACTTTCATTAACAAAATGTAGCAATGAGTTTCACAACACTATTATGACTGATTACAATGTTCCAATATGACAGATTTTTCCTTTACATTAAAGCTCATACAAATCTCCAATGTCTATTCTCAATTTTCAGACCTTGTACTCAGACTAATAATGCAAATGAATGAGAAATATTGCTAAGAACCTGATTGTGATGGTTGGAATGTGAAGTAGAATTGAAGGCAACAATTCCCAGATTTTATCAGAATTTATGAAGGCCTCCAAAGGTGAAATTGTCCCACTTTAACAAAGCCACCCCTGCCTTGAATATGCAGACTTGGATAAAACGATAACAGCTGCTTGGCTTCTTCAATGATAATAGAAATGATTGACTGGTTCTTCTAAACTGATTTCTCAAATACCCATCACCGAAAGATGCTTCTATGATGAAATATCAATGAATATGACATGCCCAGGTGTTGTCCCTGCTGTAGAAAATCAGACTCAAAAATAAATTATTGCAACCTTCTTCCAACTCCCAAACATTCCTAAAATGATTTCCCAGCCTTCAAAAGAGGAGTGAATAAGTGCACAAAGAGAATCAATGTACTATGAATCCACAATGAGCAAAAATCTCCATACACTATTGTTCACGTCACTGTAGCGGCACTATAGCAGCTGAGTGAAAAGTCACAAAATCTTCCACAAAAACCCTCCAACAGAACTTTATCAATTTCCTTCAATTTGATCACTGAAAATGAACATTAAATCAGCAAATTATCTTCTTGAATCAATTTCTCCACAATCCTCAAAATTTGGCCAGTGGCCACTAAATTTTGTACTCAAATGAGAAGTCTGAAGCAACTCCTCCCAAACTAGCTAGGCTTGATATTTCACAAGTGAAACTAGGGATAGCTAGGCTTAATATCTCACAAGCGAAGTTTGCCAAGCATTAAGCTCACCAAATGTAGAAAATGAAATAGACAACTCAATATGCCACAAAAGCCCAACCAAAGCTTCTTTTTATACTTTTCTTGGAGAAGCGCACACACCTTTTTTTGTCAATGTGGGATAAAAGATATTTTTTTATTTTTAGTGACTTTATGATATAATATTTTATTTTAGTCACTTTTATTAAATTAATTAAATATAAGGTCACCTTTTAATATTTAATTGTTTGATAACCTTATAAATAACTAATTTAATAACAAACTTAATTTAATTAAAATAATCAATTAGTCATCCTTATAAAAAATCATTAGTTTGGACAACTTAATTAATTAATTTAATTAAATTAAACTTCTCCAGAATTGGGGACATGACACAGCAGAAGAATGTGCAATTCACATATGACTTGATGGGTGAGGCAAAGTCTTGTTCTTCGAATGCCAGTGCATCTCATGGAGGTGAACCAATTGATGCTACAAACCTGAAAAAGAGAAAAGAAATTGATGATTCTGCAAAGTAGAACAAGAAGAAAATAACAGATGAAGGACCCGCTCAAAAGAAGCAGAAATCCAAGCCCCTTCATTTGGCTACATCCAGAAATGTAGATGAAATATTGATCATGGAAGAAGAGTCATGGGAGCAAGTCAATATTCCTTCGCCAGTTTTGGAAAGAGATATGGAGCCAATGTAGTTGGAAGATGATGAGCATTACTCCCCTACAGGCACGAAGATTCTAGAGTCGGACAACGATATGGATATTATTGATGGAGAATTCAAAGAGGGAATGATTTCCGGCCTCAAAGGAATTTAGGAAGCCCCATTTGTGCAAGAAATTCAAGATATGCAGGAAATTCAAGATATGCCAGAAGTTCAGGATATGCAAGACATCCAAGGTAATCAGGAAGATGGAATTGAACAGTCAACCATCCCAGATTGGCTGAAAGAGAGACTAAAGATAAAGGCGCTAGTAGAGGTACCAGAAGAAGATGATACCGTAGACTTCTTGGCGAGGTGAGAGTAGACTGCCACAAGAAAGCCAACCAAGAAATTTTCTACCATACAAAGAGATGAAGTTAGTAATCGAACAATGCATGTTGCAGTACCTACAATAGAGAAATCACGAGATGAGATTGCACCAAATGAATATGCCATTACAACTATTGATATTAGTCCAACAACAAGAGGACAAGAAGTTGAGGACTTGGATAATTTTGTTGCCACCATCAAGTCTAGGCTGGAGAAAGAAGTGGCGAAGAAAAGGGAATATAAAAGAGAGATTGAGCGTTTGAAAGAATATATCCAACATTTAACCAGGCCACTCAATCAAGGTGACCAATCAACACCTCCACTTCTAAACTCTTCACAGGAGCCAGTCAGAAATTTTGAAGAGGAATTGACTACAGCAAGAGAAACTAAAGAATGGATGGTAGGAAAGAAAGAAGAGGCAATGGTATTCGCAGAGAAGTTGGCATATGTTTATGAGCAAACTTCCTCTCTGCTATCACGAGTTGCAAACCTAGCAGAAGCATGGGAAGGCCTCCAAGACATTCAAAACAAAATTATTCCATGCCTTCGAGAGATAAAGGGCATTCCGAAGCAGAGATTGATTGATGAGAAGATTATTGAAGCTGGAGCTGAATATGATTTCAGCAGCTAGTACTATGCATTGATCTCACGAGGAGAAGTCCTGGAAAGAATAAAGGAAGATGGCGCCAAAATTGAAGAGCAAGAAAAAGAGATCCGGAGTAAGATTTTCCAAATGGTTGTAGATGTGCTTGACAAAGATATTGTCCAAAGAAAACACTTGCAGTCGGAAAATTTAAAGGATAAAGTTCAAAGGATATTCTCTACCACTGCTGGGCCAATTATGAAAGAAAATTTGACCAAGGCATTCAGCTTCCTGATTGTCCGAGACACCTTCCTGTTGCAAGAGTTAGAATGGATGATCACCTTTGCAGAATGTGCAAAAAGTTTAGACTTGTTGGAGTACAAAGTTAACACGCTGCCGGACATTACCATGGAAGAAGTTAGCATGATTGTGTTTAGGTTCACCGAACGTAGTGCTTTGCGAGTGGATAAGGATGCAACTCCTAGTGAATGAGTTATCTGCAAGTTAACTGATTGTTGTTTAGGCAACCCTAATTAGGGTTTAGTTATTTTTAATCTGAGCCGTTAATCTCATTTTGATCTTGGCCATTCATTGTACTTGAGAAACTCTATATAAACCCCCCCCTCACTCTCTCATTTTCATATAGAGATAGATAGCATGATATAGAGGATTAGAGGAGATAGAAGAGATTGTAGAGCATAGATAATAAGAGAGAGTTTTATGAAATTGTTGGTAAAGACTATTTTGATAATAAAGTTCATAATGCATGAGATGCTTTGAATCCTTTCATTGTCAAATGGTTGCATGGTTGCATATTTCTCTTCCTCGTAAAGTAGATTTGAGTTAGAATTTCATTTGAATGTATGTTAAGGGAATGGTAGATTGATTGCAAAGATTAGTGAAACTTTGCTCATACTTTCTTTGGATGGATGATTTCTATTCAATGCGTAAAGTTAGACTGAACTTTTGATGTGGATGCTTCATTGTTTACTTCGAATGATATTGTTCTATTGATGGTGTTGTTCATAGTGAAGAAATTTTAAGCACAAATCCCCATAAGATTGCACTTGCATTGTGTAGTTGTCGTATAGCATGGCGAAACAGAGCATTGTTCTTTGGTTTCACTCAATCCTTATTGTCTCTTGATTTTGTAGGAATAGTATAGGATTCCTCAACCCTTACTCCCTTTTTCACTTTTTTATCTAAAATCAGAAAATCCTAAAAAAAAAATAACATTGTGTCTAAGTCCTTACTTTTCAAGTAGCATACTAGAGTAAATCCCTTTGTGTTACCGGAAAAATCACATCATCCATAGAGCTTATCCACACCCAACTTACGAAACATTGGAATTGCTGTATGATCTTTTTGGCAATCTTAGCATACAAGGCAATTTTTCAAGAGAGGATAGAGTGTCTTTGGATTCTTTATTCTAGAGTGTTTGTTGTGTCATAAAACATGCATCAACATGACCTACATGTATTTATGCGATTGTGTATACCTTGCATATACTTTGTGACTTAAAGTGTATATTGTGTACTCATGTATATTGGGTGACCTTGGGATGGCGGACAGACCCATGGTGTAGTATGGGATGCACTGAATCCCCTTCCCTGTTGTCAAATTGTATACTTAGCCTTGTAGGGTTGAGGATGGACCTGTGGTGTAGTACGGGATGCACCGAATCCTCTTCCCATTTGTCCAATGGTGTATAAAACTGGTGGAAAGGATAGAACCCATGGTGTAGTGCTCAATGCATCGAGATTCTTTCTATCTGGGATGCATTATGGACATGTTGTTGAGTATTTTGTCATTGATGTCAAGGTGCTTGAGCTACTTGCATGTGTGTTTGAGCTACTTGTCTTTGTGCTTGAGCTGGTTGCTTGCTTGTTTGAGCTACTTGTTTGCTTTCTTGAGCTACTTGAGTGTGCTTGAGCTACTTGCCTATGTGCTTGAGTTGGTTGGTTGGTTGCTTGAGCTACTTGTTTGTCTGGTTGAGCTATTAAATACCCCAGGGGATTTAGTTTGCCTTTTTGGTATTGATTCAATTTTGCTTGCATTCAACCAGTTTGGCTTGATAGAAATTTGTGTTTAACTATTGGCCACTTTGGCATGATTGATTCTATGATTTGCTTATATTGCAATTTGGCTGGCTAGTAATTAATATCTTTTAGTGTAATTTCGTTGTCCCCATTCTAGTCTTTGTATGCTTTCACTTTGCCCACAACAGGAACATGGTGATTAGTGTTGTACCCAAACCAAATTTTTTGCTTCATCGAGGCATTTTGCATTTAAGAGTCTAAATTTTGCTAAAATGATGTCAAATACAGTTTTTGGGCAATATCAAGCATGGGGTTTTTGTCAATAGTTTGTCAGTCAAAGTCAGTTTTATTGATCAGAACCGAAGCAGAGACTCAGATAAGAGCTTTTCACAATGGAGCATCTCACGACGACATTTCATATTGCAGACGGTCATTTCAATGATCGAAATAGAGTTCTTAGTGATCAAATCATGGAGATTTCTCAGAGGAAAAGTACAAAAGCGCAAGTATAGCCCAGGGGCGCCCAGCTTGCTGAAGGTCAAGATTTTGGTTAAAATGATCAAGCATCCAGTCAATCTCTTCAGATTCAGTCTGGCTATCCGTCGAGCTATCCAGCGAGGCATTTTGAGAATCACAGCTCCCGTTATCAGCGACAGAAGTTGAAATCCTTAAATTTCAAGATGTGAGAATTTTGTTCTTTTCAGGCAAAAGCGCGCCTCTAGCCTAAGGGCGCCCATCTTAAGGAAGGGGTAGACCTCGACAGTTTCGATGCCGGATGCAGTCAATTCGTTCACAACTAGTCTGCTTATCCGACGAGATATCAAGCATAGTCATCTGACTCTCAGAGTTCAGGCAGCAGTCATCCAAAGATCAGCTTAAAATGGAGTTTTCACTTTCTGAGCTTCTCCGTTTATTCCCAGTGCAAGTACAGGCCAGGGGCGCTGGTTTAAAGGACCCTTCAGATGCCAAAATTTGCAGACAGAGTCTTCCTAACATCAGTAATACTCTAGTCCAGCTCCGCAATGCATCATTCAGCTTGTCGATCCGACGTTCCGGGTGGTCGTGACGGAGATTCTACCAAGCACGTAATTTCACGGGTGGACCAACAAATGGTTTACAGTGTATTTTCACAGTCCAGAGGCGCCTAGCCTTTAGCCTTTCAGATGAGCCCGTTCGCGTTCGAAGTCTTCACGGCTATTGAGCGTAATCATTTTATCTTTCCAACGAGCCGAGCCGTCAGTCTTCGGGATTTGGCAGTCGCTCGTGCGTGCGAGGTCTTTAGTGTAATACTGCAAAGTGCAGACGTTCGGAAAATGGCCAGTTTGGGAGCGGTAATCTTAAATAAAATACGCACTGGAGTTTTTGAGGTCTTAGAAGCAGTTTTCTTGCTTCGTCACCTCCAGAGACTTCTCTTGTAGGCCCTTCTGGCTGTCCGTTGAAACAGATAGTGCCTAAATCGGGTCATCCTAGCTCCAGATGTCAGAGGTCAAAGTAGGGTACCTGGATGAAAGTTCGACTTTCGCCAAAATGACAAAAGTGCAACCATGAGCCAGGGGCGCTTTTACTTTTGAGGCCCTTAACACAGCTTTCAGCTGTCGTGCATACAGTCGTTGGATGCAGAATATCTCCAGTCATGCAGTGAGCTTCGTCTCATATCAGCAGGGTTCACCGTTCACCGTCGGCAGCCGTTTGAAGCATCAGATGGCAGTTTAGGAAAATGGCTAAGTCTGGAACCCGTAAAGCAATTTAATCAGGGGCGCATAATTTTTCAAGAAGTTAAATGATGGATTTTGCAGTTGTGTCTCCCAGCAGACATTTCTTCCTTGTTCAGTAGGCTTTCCGATGAATTCTCCAGAACAGTCTCAGCATCACCCGGTCATCTGGAAATCAGTGTCGAAGTTGGCCAGTCGTGACAGTACTGTCAGCTATTAAATAGGGAGTTAGTGAAAAGTGAAATATGTTGAGCAAATGGACGCCTATGTGCTCAAGAGATGACTTTTCGGAATCGGTGAAGTCAAACGATGAATCTCAAAGCTTCAACCAAATTGTGAACTGAAGTTCAAGATTTGCATGAGATGGCTATTTTCTATTTTTGGCGCCTAATTTCATGATAATAAATATTTTATTATTATTTTCAAATTTGGACTTCCAGTCAGTGGCAGTCGAACTAAAAGGCAACCAATCAGAGGACTTCTATTCTTGTCAGGGTTTTAAATTCTTGCAGTCACAATTCAGTGCGAATTTCTTCTTATTTATACATGGCGCCATCTTCATTATTGTTCACAGCTTTCAAAAGGAAATTCAATTTTCATTAGGAGCAAATTCATCCTTAAGTGAAATTCCTGATTTTCAATTGCAAGTTCATATCTTCAAAGAGAAATCGAAGTTATCAATTTTTAAAGCAAGTTCAGAGAATTCGAATTTTGTCAAAGGAGATTCTTATTTCATATTCAAAGGCAAAATCGCAAATTCTCAAAGGCGAATTTTGTCAAAGGGAATTCATATTTTTAGAGGAAAATTCGTGGTTTCTCAGAAGGGCGCACTCGGAAACAATTCGCAAATTCTCAAAGGCGTATTCAATTCTCAACAAAATTCGCTAGTTCTTCAAATTTCAAAGGCATATTTCATTTCAAAAGGCGAATCCTCAAATTCAATATAAAATTTTTATTTTCTTCAAAGGAAATTCAAATTTCTTCATAACAAAAGGCGCAAATTTCAAGAGGAAAATTCGTGGTTTTCATTTCAAAGGCGAATTCTTCCAATTCAGAGGCAAAATCTACATCAATTCTCAGAGGCGATTTTTCCTAACATATCTTTTTGCAGATTCAAGTTCACAATTTTCAGTAATTCAAAGAAATCTTGGGCGATTTTCACAGAAGAGACATCATAAAAACGTCTTTTTCATCCTTCAGATCTCAAATTTCTCACAAAATACATTGTGCATGTTCCTGAAGTTGGCGAATTTTGCAAGTTTCAATATCTGGATCATTCCCATATAATTTCCTCGAGTTAAATTTGTCCGTTTGATTTTTCACAAATTTTTAGCTTCAGAACATTCGTTCTCGAATTGCTGATTTTCTCAAGTGAAAAATCTCTATACGATCGAGTAGAAGTTGAATTTTCGCAAATCTGACGTTCTGGGTTGTCTTAGAATCCTTTTCTGGACAAAACCCATATCTCGGATTTTTCGCTGAAAATAATTCTTCGAAAGGCTATTTTTAACTCTCGCAGGCTATTTTTAGATTCAATCTTGTCGAGAATATAGTGAGTTCATGATCCAGCGAGCAAGTTTTTCAGAATGCGGTTCACTTTCGGCTCGAATACCAGGGACCAAAACGTCCTTACTCATGATTTTCGCAGGGTGGTTGAGACAGACCTTCACAAAGTATTGCCAGAGGCAGTACTAGACCCAGTTAAAATCAGAAGTTCAATCATTCAGAATATTGAGCAGTCTGGTTTACTAGAGGCCGCTTCCATACCTATCTCCGTTCACTGTGTTGAGTTTGTGATGGCTTGCATTAAGCATTACAATCCTACTACTCGTGAGATAGCGTCAGTTGACGGACGGGTCATTTGCAGTCTCAAACCTTTGGACATCGAAAGGAGTTTTGGCATTCCTCAGCACCAGAACAGTTTGGTTATTTCTATGGAGCGGTGTGAGCAGGCATTTGATGCTGAT
>VDFB02090116.1:0-12365 GCA_007258455.2 Sequoia sempervirens | reverse complement strand
GAAACCCCAGTTTCCTCTAACTCTGAAATCTGACTATCTTTTGATTGTTTTGTGTATTTTCTGACGTTTTGGGTTTTCGTGTTGTTTTTTGACTTTTTGCATAAATAAAGATGAAGGCGATTTTGCACATAAATGATGTAAATTCTAAACAAAATCTTATAGCTCTGGAAATAACCAAATCTATTGCAAATACTGAATCTTATTCATTAAGGAATCTTCTGGAGACGATTACAGTATAACCCAGTTACATGCAAAGCAAAAGGCAAATAAATATTGAAACCTGGTTTTTTTTTTGATACAGCAATCAATGAATGGTACGGCTGAGCAAATAAATGTCTTCCTCCCTCCGTCTGGTGCTCACAGATGTCTCTTGGAACCTTGGCGCCCTTAATGATGCAAGCTGGAGATCCAATAGAAAAGCGTTTCTCTTCAAGAACATGAATACGCCTTTATGATGGTAGTACGGCCTGGTACAGCTATAGTACGGCCAGAACACAGCAATAATAGATATAAATAAAACGGCTTCCTCTGAAGGTTTCCAGGAAAGGTGAGATAGGCGCCTTAATTTCTATCACCTCTAGACTGATTTATGAATCAATCTCAAAAAGGTACGGCTGAGTTGAAGAGGTACGGCCCTGTGAGAAAAGTACGGCCTTCTTTAAACAGCAACAATAACAAATAACTTTATACGGCTTCTTCCAACTTTCTCCTGATCTCTTGAAAGATGCGCCTGAATGTATGAATGCCTTCTGAAGGTGACAATACTCTGAAACTCTCTGTAAATATATATCCTCTGAAGCTCAATAATTTCTTCTGGATGAAGAAATCTCACAACTGGCAGTAAATCGGGTGATATCTCACACCCTCTGAACTGATTCAATGGAGATGGCTCGTTCTCCAAGAATTTCGAACACAAACCCTAAGGTCTCCGTTCTTAGACAAACTGATCAATTTTCAACAAGTCGAAATATGCATAATGCTCAATTCCCAAGGCAAAAACCTCTTTATTCCTCAAAAGTGCGATTTCCTTAAAGATAGGGAATTTTAATAAAATATTCATATTTTAATCTTTTAATATTTCAATAGTCTCTGCTGAATATTTCAATATAAATCAAATGTCAATTTTGGCCCCTTCAATGATGGCGCACCCCTCAGTGAGAAATCACTTAAGTTATAATTTTAAATTATAAATTTTTATATTATAATTATTAATTACTCAATATTTAATCACTGTAATAAATATTAATATTTCTCCCGCTACTTATCCGCTTTCCCCTCGTTCGTCTAAGCCGACAACTCGCGGATTCTGATGCCGCCAGTTATACCGCTAAAAAATAGCAGGGTCCCACATCGCCGCCAGAACTCAAGTAAAAATAGTACTTCGCAAAAGTCTCCATTGAGCCAAACAAAAGCTAATGGATCAAAAACTCCCCAACTGACACGAGCCAAGCCCCGAAATCCAATCTCCTCTAGTCCACATTTATCGCCACGAGGGTCTCCCGATAGGCCAAACTTACTAACTCGATGTCGGCCAAAAATGGGGACATGACACCTTTTCACTTCAATCTTCAAGCAAATTTCTTTTCAAGAACTTCATCAAGTTGCAGCAACTCGTCTTGTGCATGTCAGTGAAATTATCAGTGCATTCAATTTTCAACCATCTGGGTCCTCTCAAATCAGTCTTCTGAAGAAAACCCATATCATAGCTTTTTCAAGAAAATTTCAAAACCTAGGGTTGGCTGCTTTTTCGATCAGCAATCAGGGTTTTGCAAATCTAATCAACTAGGTCCATTTCTAATCATATTCTGAACAAAACCCAGATGCCAACTTTTTTTGGGAAAAATTGAAGAAATTAGGGTTTGCTGCTTTTTCAGGTGAAAGTCAAAATTTTCAAAAACGGACGATCTGGGTTGTCTTGCAACGAATCTCTAAAGAAAACCCATATCTCAAAAAAAGTTTCAAAAAAATTTGTCCATTGGAGCAAGAAAATCAACGTTCTAAAAATAGAAATTGCTCAAGACTTGTCTGCACCTAGGCAAGTTTACAGTCATTCTTCAAGTTTTTCGAAATGGAGTACACTCCCGATGTTTTCAAGACTAAATCAGCCCTTTACCATGATTACATCAAAACCGCCGAGACAGACTTACATCATGTTAAACCGGTGTTCGATCTACATGCTTTGGAGAACGCAGGCAACACTTCAATTAGGAACCTGGGACATTCTGGACTCCTCGCAGCAGCGTCAATTCCTATATCAATTCAGAGTCTTTAGTTCGTAATCGCTTGTATTAAGCATTACAACCCGGCTACCAGGGAGATCCAGTCAGCAGATGGCAGATTGATTTGCAGTCTAAAGCCTGATATGATCGAGAAGTGTTTTTCCATTCCCCCATGGCCTGAAAGCGTTACTATCTCAAAGGGTGAATGTGAAAGGATATGGGACATGCATAAAGACAAATATAGTAAGAAGATTGCACAGAGGTGGATGAAGGAGAAACACAAAACATTGCCTAAGAACGTCGGGTGAGGAGAGTTTAAGGATGAAATTGCCATCATTATTACCTTGCTCAACAGGGTCACTAGCTCAGAAGATGCCACCAAGTTTCAACCTTGGATGTTTTACGCCATACCCCACATCATGAAGAAAACCAAGTTCTACGACTGGCCTACCTTGATCAGTGACTGTCTACATCAGCAAATAACAGAATACTTCCAGTTCCATGTATTCCATATGGTGTCTTATCTAGTCTACTTGGTGGCCTATCAAGGTCAATTCAGAGGATTAAACGCCGAGGGATCACTGAGTATACAGCACATATATAACTACTATCCTCAGTTGGAGTTCACGAAGTCGTTGCATCACTACAAGAGAGTGAACGAGGCCTTTCTGATGTACACAGTGCTGGACCTTGACAACGAGTTACACGTCCGTATCTCTTCAGTTGCCAGGGCAGCGATGGCGGAGTGGGCAGATTGGTTTATTTAGTTTTCCACTTTCACCTATCTCAGGGTCTATGGCTATTCAGGTGCCCCGCTCATGTTGCCAAAGTACCCGTCAGATGAGGTCATCTTCATGGAGTTCTTGAGGCAGGCCCACGGTGTCCACACAGTCTTGAGGAACAGAAGGAAACCCTCCCTCCATTTTCCATTAGGGTTGGGAATTTATACATGAAGGACTGCTGCAGATGCCAAGACAATAGGAGAAGAGTTAGATAAATTCGGCCTCAAATCTTACAGCGAGAGACGATCATTTGACCCTCATGGTGTCTACGCTGGCCAATTGGAGAAGAACTATGATCATATAGCTGCACTTGAAGATTTTTGGGCTAACTGTGCAGATGAATTTGAAGTGCGGAGGCGTAGTTACAACATGCTGACTCTCCATCAGATGAAAGACTGCTTAAATGAAGATATAGAAGGGTTATCGGATGATGACGAGGATGTGCTTCTCCCTATGTACACTCAGAAGCGAATCGAAGATCAACCTCTTCCACAGGTCAACTAGGCTAATAAGGAATCCCTTTCGGTTGGAGACAGGACAAGACAGGTCCTTGAGTATAGCAAGGTTTTCCTAATCCTTAAAAGGAAAAACTCCATTCCAGTAGCAAAGCTGCCAAAGACAATTCCCTCTTCCTCCAGAGCACAGTCCAAAGGGAAGGGTAAAAGTCAGTCTCAAGAAGGCGTCAAAGGTAGTAGATCAAATAAAAATGTAAAAAGAAGGTTGGATTTCTCAGGCATAGTCATACAAGAGCAGCCTACAGTTGATTCAGAAGTTCTTCATGATGAGCCCATATCTCAGGAAGAAGCAGAGGAGCTGCCTTCAACACATGTTTCTGTACCTTTGACAGGTTCTTCAAAGATTCACATTGATCTTGATATCGAAGATGATGAAGAGATTGCAGTAGCACCTCCTAGGGAAGTTAGTAAAGATACTACTGTATCTTGGCTTGAGAACTCCTTAGGAAGGGTAAGAAGAAGGCCTTCATATCAAGTGAGTGTTGACGATCTCGATAACATCTATCAGGAACCTCCTAAGAAGAAGGCAAAGAAGCAAGTTCACTTTGATAGGAATCCTAATAGAAAGATAGTCATGGAGACTGCATTGCCCCCAGAAGACAAGAACAGGGATGAGGTGAATATGGATGATTTCGTCATGGTCAAGGCTAATCTCGGTAGAAATCCCAGACATGCAAATTTAAGTCTCTTCAAAGTTGTGTCCGAAAATCTTCAGGAAAGAGTACTCAAGGATGGAGAAGACAAGGCAGCCCTCAAGGCTGAAAACCAGCAGCTCAGGCTTTTCATTTCTAACCTTGTCCATGGTTCTTCACAGGTAACCCAGTTGCTGCCCCAGATTTTAGAGACACCAACTGATCATCAGCAGTTAAGGCAGCTGGTCATTTATGGGAAAGAAACTCAAGAGTGGATCGAGAGTTTCATTGTCAGAGGAAAGGAGATCTTGGCACAGATGTTCCAGTTGAGAGAAAATGCTCATGAGCTACGTCAAGGCATCTAGGGATTTGAGCAAACACTGGCTGAAGTTAGACCAAGGCATGAGATCATCATTGCCGATTTAGACACAGCCTATGGTTCAGCAGTTTCAAAAGAACACAAGAGGCAAATCCTTGCCTAGAGGGAGCGTCACGTTTTCAAAGTTAGAACCTATGAGAAGATATCTGAAGAATTTATCGCCTACAAACAAAGGGTGGTTGAAGCTCTTCTTTTCATCAGCGAATTCGTCATAGAGATTCCTGCTCAGTACAGTCTTGAAGATGGTTCCTACATCGAGCTTGAGGAAGTACAAACTCAGTTCCAAAATGTTGTTCGCAATTGCAATCCACTTAGCGGAAGCATAGGTCATGTTTCAGTGATGTCAGCAAAGTTTGAAAAAGCGGCCAATGAGGTCGAAGATTTCCTGAGATCTATTGCAGATGCTGAAGATATCCTAGAAAAGCGGTGCTTTGTTGTTGATGGGATAGATGCACCGAACCAAGACACAATCTCTAACTTCCTAGCGGATGTGATCGAGCTTTAAAGCAGCTTTCTTCCAGAAGCTTTCTTTCCCGCTTTCTTTCTATTATTGGAATAAATCTTATCCATTCTTTGAGGATAGAAAGAGGATAAAATGTAATAGTTGGCGTTTCCCGCTTTTTATGCTTTCTTAGGGTTTTAAATGTTATCTTCTTTCTAGATTTAGTAATAAAGCTTGCTTGCTGAGCAAGCCCTTGATTGTGAAAGCAAGGAGATTTTAGGGTTCCCTACTCCTCTGCTTGTCTATAAATAAGAGCCTTTGCTCATTAGTTTTTCTTAATGGTGCTAGTGAGAACAAAACGCTGAGCCTATTGTTCCTTCTATTTGTTACTCAAGTATTGTTCAATTGTGTTGTGATAGCAAATTGTTGAGCCTCTTTAGCCAACAAGGAGTTAGTGTGATTGTTGTTTTCTATTGTGTAAGAGCAAGATTGCAAGCCTCTTTAGCTGCAATTTCTTGTTCCAGGCATGTTAGAAGTGAGCTTTGTTCCAGAGATTTGAGTAATAAAATCATGAGCCTCTTTTGCCTTGGTCCAAAATCTCAAATTTCCGTTATCTATGTTCTACTTTTATGATCTTTATTCCAACTTACAGTGAAGTGTGTAGGTGTTCGTTGAGAGAGAGATTATTGAAGTATTTTTGTCAAAAAATCTACCTTGTTAATTTCTAGCTTCTCTTGCTCTACTATTACTTGAGAAGCCAGAAACGTCTTTAGTTTAAGTTAGTCGTACTTGAAGTTTTAAAACAGAAAATCTCAGCTGCGGCGTTTGTGTTTATAATAAACCTTGTGCTCTAAGCTAATCAAAAAGATAGGCAACTTAGATTAGTTTACTTTCTTTCAAACACCATCAGCAAGAGGGAGCTTCCCCTCCTAATTTGAAGAGCAGTTTATCTATGCATAGCTATCCGTTTCAAATACACATTTCAGAGGTGCGAATTTAAACGCCAACAGATTTTTATAAAGGAGACTGAATTGTCCATCATTTGTTGGAGAAGCAATATTGTGAAGGTGATATCTTATTGGAGAGGTTTGTGCCTCACACGAAACAAGGTTGGTGCCCATACCAAAGAGGTTGGAGTCTCTTGCTGAGTTGGTGCTCAATGACGGGGAATGTAATGTCCCCTTTTTGAGCGTGCATCAAAGTTTGGTGGTTTAGCCTATCATTGGGTCCTTGTAGGCTAATAATGGTGTTTTGAGAGCCTAGTGTTGGAGTTAGCTAACTCCTCAGTTGGCAGCTGGCAATGTTTTCATCTCCAAATCCTTAGCTTGTTCAGAGGTTATGATATTCAAGGTGTTTTGACTCCATTTTTATATACTTACTATTTATAGTAAGTCAATGTGTTAATAGAGGCCAACCATACTATTTATAGTAAGGCACCCTGGTTAGCAGTGAATGCAGTGGGCTACCTCCTGGTGAAGTCAGAATTGATGTAAGTTCATGAATTGTAACTCTCAGATTTTCTAGGTATTGTTGTTTTAGATAATAGGGGATATTTTATGAACTGAGTTGTCGATATTTTGTGAAAATACTTAGTATCTAAGCTGATATAAAAATCTGGAATTTTTAGCTGTGTATTCCCTATGTAATGTTCAGTTTTTGAGTTGAAATTATTATTGCAATATCTTCTATTTTGCTGCATTATATAGCTGTATCAAACATTGCAAATATATCAAAAAAACATAAAACCACAAGCAAACAAACGGGTAGAATTTCGAAATTAAATATCCTACCAGGGGTGGGATATTACAATGGTATTGGAGCGATCTCTTGCCATCCTATTGGGGGTTTAAATTATATATTCAATGAGCTCACATTTGTCAACATTTGAGTGACCAGCACTCATTGATTTTCAGTTCATAGTTTACCAATTTCAAATTTGAGTTAATGGGTTACTACAGGCTTGAAGAACAAACCATGGAAGGTTATGAACAACTAGCCATTAAAATCAGGGATAATTATAAACCTTTGTTATCGGGTCCTTCGTTTTAGCCCCCCAAACCGGCCAAAATACGTGTGGGTTCTGGTTCGGGTTCGGTTCTTCTCTGGGTTCGCCTGGGTTCTCCATTTTCCAGGCCAGGTCCTTCACGTAGGACCCACAGAGAACCCTGGGTAGAAAATGGAGAACCCCTCGGAAAACGGAAACCCGTGGAACCTCGAGGACCATGCCGCCCAAAATTCTAGAAAAGGCAAAAATCAACTTAAAAACAAAAAATAAAACCCTAAAAAGTGCCCAGATTGCCTTATATTGACTTGGCCAACCAAATGAGGCTCATTTTGCAAACTCAAAAGAGCAAAAACACCATTTTTTTGCCTCCAAGCTAAAATAGTTGATTTTTGCAGGTTTTCTCTTTTTTTTCGAAGGTGAGATCGTAAGAGCTACGAAGGAGTTCAACTAATAGAAACAAGTTGGAATTGGAGCTGATACTGGAGTCATCCACTCGGTCAAGCGCAATCGTTTGGGTGCAAAAAAAGTAGAGGATTTGGTCTATATACACTCCAACCTTCGCCTCTTATCACATAAGAAACCTGAATACAATGAGGGTGTGTCAAAGAATTGGGATCTCACCCCTGAGTGTGCTGATTTAGATGCTACAATTGCACAACTTACCTTGGCTTCTATAGATGACAATGAGGCAACTAATGCACCTAGTGGGAGTGGTAATCCAATTGATAGTGGTTCAAATGAAATTGAACCAATTGAGGATGACAAATTTGAAGAATAGTAATACTGAATTAAATATTGTTTTGATTGTAATTTGAATTTTCAATGTGTAATGACATTTTAAGACTTGAGTATTTACTATTTAGTAATTTACTATTTACATTTTTGCAAATTATGAATATGATTACAGATTATATGAGGTATTACCATATGGCGTATTTCATTGTTTCAATATTCTGTGGCATTATGGCATTATGATCATATGATTATAATTTTGAGCATGCTTATGAGTCTATGGCATTATCATTATGTTTATAAATTTATAATTTATATATATATATATAGTACGGTCATACCCGTACCTGTACCCTAGGGAAGAAAAAAATTGCCGAACTGGCAAACCCAAACCCGAAGCTGCATCTGAACCCATACCTAAACCAGCAACTTAGTTATAAATAGGAAGCCAACCAACTCTTTGAGGGTTACCAGAACATGCCAAATGATTTTAAATCACGGTACTCTTTTAATAAATACTTGAACTTCGTTGTTACCTTGAGTCTTGAAAATATTTTTTCAATTAAGGACATTAGGAGGATGTTTAAAGAAAAAGCTTTATTTAGAGGTGTAAAATTCAGTCATGGGAAATATGTTGCAACAGGCAACAAGGTGAGTTTTCAATATGATACTCCCCATGGTTCAGTGCCTACTGATGGGTACAATGTGAACAGGTATGATAGAACCTCTACAATGTGAGTTCTACATTTAAACTCACTGATTGGGTTACAGGAACTCCCATAATGAGCAAGGACCAAATGAGAAGACAAGGTCTATGCTTCTTTTGCAAAGGTTTTTGGGAGCCTAACCACCAATGCAAGGATAATGAGGTAAAGAAGCTTGAGGACGACCTCATTTTAACACAAGGATGCATGGAAGAAGAAGCCACAAAGGAAACAGATTTGAAGATGCACATTTTGTACGAAGATGTTGGGGCTCATGAATCACATCATCTAGAAGGACAAAGGGGATTCCGTAAGGAGGTCATAAAGGTTAAGGAGACATACACATACAGATTTACATTGCAGCCATGGGACAGAAATTATGGCACATGATACACTTAATTTTCCTTTGAAGACACCTCTTGAACCAGCACTTGGCAATGGACAATTAGCAAAGGATGAAGTTTTGGTTGAGTTCCTTGAGGACGTTGCAGATAAGTATGATGTAGCTTCTGATTTTCTATTTTATGACAGTAGTCATAATGTTGGGCCTACTCATAAGATAGCAGCCATTCCATGTGAGGATGATGGATGTGTGGAGTTCCCTAATGTTGACATACAAGATTTGGGTGTTAAAAATGAATTATGTGATACGGATTCAAGCCACAACAAGTCTGATTTTGCAAATCAGACCTTAGAAGTTGTGAACAAATCAGAAAATTTACTTGTTGATATTGGGTCCTAGGATAGCTCTTTGGATGAACATGCATCTACTTTGGAGGAAGAAGTGTGCAATGATTATGTCTAATCAGCAACTTCTATTATGTCATTGGAGCCATTTTGTGAGGTACATAACAGCAGTACCTTTGTTGAGAAAGTGTGCAGAGCTGATGGCACACATGATGATGCTTATCAAACAGTGAGTGATGATGATTCAGCCTCTTACCATAGTGCAGATTACGAATCAAAAAAATTGTGTGGAGACAATTTGTCACAAGGGTCTCATCATTTGGCAGGGCAATTGAACGTGAACAAAGGCATGATTGCTTCAGCCTTAGAACACTTTGATGTTGTTCAACAATTGGTAGCACACTATTGTTGGACTTCAAGTATATATGAGCACCTTGATAGTGGACTTTCCATTACAGAGTTTCAAGCACTTAGAGATGTAGTTGGGGCAATGAAGAATAATTACCTACAGCTATTATCAGATAGAGATCATCTTCTCATGCTTGATGGTACCTATTATGATGCTCTAAAGGGAAAGGAAGAGGAGGTTGATGAGCTCACCTATGAGCTTGAGGTCACCGCGGACTCTTTGAAGAGCGCTCAAACATCCCTTCAAGAGTCAAAGTTACGAATAGATGAGCTTACTGTGGAGTTGAGCTTAGCACAATCTTCATCACCAGCAGATACAGTTCTAATATCTATGACAGTTATTGTGATGAGGATACATCCACGGGCAGTGTTAAGGAGCACACTGAAGATGTGGCTACGTCCATTACATTTACAGGTGACACATATGGGATGAGTACTTTGGATGAGTTTAGCAGAGAACCATATGTTGCATCAGGTGTCTCTGAGGATAGTCCCATTTCAAGTGATGCAGAGCAGGTTATTGATAGCTCTTGTAATGAGGTGGTGGATTTTGCAAAGAGTTGTGTGATTGATCACAACACTATTCCATCTTCACAGGAAATATGCAGGGCGTCACCCAATGGGGAGATTGGTTATCATGTTGATTTGTTTCCCTCTTCTGGAAGCAAATCAATTATAAAATCCCATGCAGCTGATTTTGATCGACAGCTTATTGAGCCACAAAGATGGAGAGATCAGCTAAAGGTTACGGGAGAGAAGGTTGATTCAACCTTATCTCATTTTGATTGCACTCATAAGTATGTTGAGTACCTTCTTTGGACAGAAGAATTTGAGGAGAGATGGTATGGGGTCTCAGCTAGTACTCACATTTGTGATTTGTGTTTCATCAAGAGTGCTTTAGAGGAGATAAAATCAGAATATCTCCAATTGTTTCATGATAGAGAGTATGCTATTGTGTATGCCGAGAGGGTTGGCAAAGTATCTACCCAATTAGCTATTCAGAATCAGAGACATGAGCCATCATCTGATTCGAGTGATGAGAGTAATGAGGAGTGTGTTCCCCATAGCTATGACAGTCAACCATTGACAAAGGTAGGGGCATTTTATCTTGACTGCATAGTGAGAAGTGCTCATCACTTCTCCTTTAGTCCACACATTGATGACTTCCCTCCTCTTCCTTTAAGTAGGAAAGAAGATATCTTCAATACCCAGAACCAATAAAAAATCCAAATGAAGATATGATTCAACTATGCACAAACCAACAACATTAAATCAGATTATACAACAGCAATCTAAATTCAGAAATCAGAAATAAACTCAATCTGCACTCCTGGATGAAGCACAATCTTTAGAATCCAACTAGGTACTATCTTGGAAGTACGAAACTAAATGGATGGAGCTAGGAGGTATGCGTTCCTCAAAGCAAGAGCTCTGAATTCATTTCAACAGCATTTTGATACAATAAACAATTATGAATGCCAAATGATGGAGCAAAGGCCTGTATTTATAACATTTTTGAAGTGACTATTTGAATTCCTTCTTTTCCCTCCAAGAATGGATGCCCAAGCATTTGAATAATAATTTTCAAATAAAACATTTTAATCTTCACACTCTCCAAGGCGTCCAAGGCAAAAAGGCAATTATTTAACCTTTAAAATATTAAATACCTCACATGAGGCGTCCACCCTTAAAGTCCACCTTTTAAAACATCATTAAGTCATTACTCTAGGCCAAGGGGCCAAAAATGATATATTAAATGACTTAAATAAATCATTTTACCAAAATGAGCCTCAAAATGTCAAAAGCCAAATATACCCAAACTGCTTTGCCCGAAATGGAAATTGCACTGGACTACTAAACTGCTGCCAAGAGCACTACCAAAAATAGTATACTAATAAAAATAGTAAGTTGTTCCAAACTTATTTTGAGCACAAACTAGGCAACCATCGTGACTTACTAAAAATAGTAAGTGTCGGGAAAGGTTGTCAGATGGAGATGCATGTTACACCATTCTGAAACTCTTTGAAAACACAGAAAAACCCAGAAACCTCTCACATGCAAAGTATCTGCCAGAAACACGTTATTTTCATAACATGCATGTCACCACATCTAGAAGCTCTCCAAAAACCCACAAAGCTCCCTAAAGCTCACTTCCAAACTCTTGCATGCAAGCCTTCAAAATCTCATCCGAAACATCCTACAAAATAGGAAACCCTAATTTGCACTTCTGACTAGCCTACGGGTTTTTGAAAACAGGCTAATTCTCACTGAAGAGTGTAGAGCTAGATTGGGGACATTACAATATGATACCTCTAGTTCACATTTATGATTCAAGCCATTACAATTGAGCTACTACATCTAACAACAAACATAGTTGTAACAATGGTGTCTATGGCTTTGTCCCTTTTTGTGACTTCATCCTTATAAATAACCAAGGAGAAATAAGGACTTTGTCATTTTCATTTCCTTTTGTTACCCATTTCACTATCATAAGACGTAAGTCCTAACAGAAAGAAATTTGGATTTCTTTCTAAGCAAGTGTCGTTGATAGGAGGAATCATTTTTATGCATTGCCTAAGTGCCACATACCTCTTTTATCTCACATACTTTGTAATAACTCCCACAGGGCGTAAACTCAAATTGACACAACAAAAAAAAAAAAAAAATTACAAACATTCGAATCCTATCTCTTTCTAATTGTTGGCGTAACAACACACACCTCTGGAGTAAAAGTTGTTATGAACAGCCTACGTACACTACGCAATGAGTGTTCTTCAAATTATGGAGGGGAAGCTCCCTCGTTGTGCTTTGACAAATATACTTGCAAAGGAAAATAAGCTAAAACTATGTCCTGTCTTTT
>VDFB02090115.1:0-80301 GCA_007258455.2 Sequoia sempervirens | reverse complement strand
AGATATCATATTGAAAAAAGATGTTGAAACAATATACAATGAGGATTCCATTCCAATATAATAATTTCACAAATTATAATATTCCAGGAATGTACATTATTACAAGCACAACTCCACCGATCTTTAGACATAAGATATATATGGTCTAGGAATTTTCCTTTCAAAACCTTGGTCTCTTGTTGGCTACTAAGGAGGAGAAGCATCACTCAAGTTCCTTTCTCCCAACCACGGACTCATATGCGGTCCCCTACACATCTATCAATGATCAATGGCCCTACCCTTCGACAAAGATATTGGTTGGGTAACCCCATAAGACATACCATTTTGAGCTTAGTGTTGTGTCCTACATGACTAGGATTTATAACTTATGCTAGGTATCCCTCATTCATTTAAATGGACACAGTGAACTGATAGTGGAGTCTTGACATTCACACTATCTATATTGGAGTCTTCAAACATTCACACTACTTTGGCCAAAGTATTCTCACTCAGTACTTCGAGTGAAGGCCTACCATTCACTTACACTATAGCAAGCTCATTTTGACTTAAGGACATTATATCTATGCTTAGGCAATCCCTCTCCATGGGCACGCTACTCCTCGGGATAACCTGTCTCTTTGAAAACCTAATGATACACAACTCATAAAGCAAAGTAATAGTTCCCTCACTTCATTGGATGACATTCCTAGGAGTAACCTACTATCCATCTAGCATAATTAAATATCTAGCTATGAGTGTTCCTTAAGCTTGTCTATGTTTGATCATATCTAGTATAATAACAATACCTATGATAAACAATCTCACTTAAACCCTTGTTTAATCATGTATCGAGTATAATAACAATACTTATGAAAAAATTCCCTCCTATCATGGATTAAATACAAACACAATGCATGGCCTCAATCAAAGAGTTGTCATAACAATAAATGAATCCTTTCAAGAGTATCACCTCGTTGACTAAAAAGGTTAAAGCTATGAGCCTACTCTTGTCAATACGATAACTTTATATTTAAGTATGCATTGACAATAATCAAGCATCAACTCTAACTCACTAGGTTTCACTAAACTGAGCTCATTCCAAAAGTAACCCATTTGTTATCTGTTAATCAAATAACTAGCTATGAGCAACCCATGTTCAAACATATCTAGTATAATAATAATACCTATGTCAAACAATCTCTCCTATCATAGTATAATAATAATTCACTACCTCTATCAAACCGTAAGCATTTTATCCTCAAATTTACTCCATTCTCAATCATAGCTATGAATGTCTTGAATCTACCTAATGCATCAGATTTATCTCCAAGAAATGTAACCCATGTATATCTAGAATAATCATCAATCAAAAGCATAAAGTGCCTTTCACCTTGTAGACATTTCACTCTTATAGGACCATAGAGATCTATATGAATTAAGTCTAGTCTAGTAGTAGATTGTTCCTTTGATCTAAAATAGTTCCTTGCTTTCTTTCCAAATTGACAATTCATGCAAATAGCATTAATAGGCTTTGTATTCCTTGGTAATCTCTCACTTCCTGAACTACACTAATCCTTTCCAAGTTATCAAAATTCATATGACACATTTCTTATGCCACAACCAACTTTCATTAATCTGAGTCATAAAGCATCACCCATTAGCACCCTTGAGTTGATTGATATTTCCTTTAAATTTCTTTCCTATAGCAATCATTGTTCTGAAATCTTTCCTGATTTCACATCTTTCATCCTTGAATACAAGATTATATCCTTTACTGCATATTTTTCCAACACTCAAGAGATTATGCCTTAAACCCTTAACATAGTAGACATCATCAGTATTATGCTTTCCATCAAAACTTATTGAACCTATCCGAGAAATCTTAGCACCAATATCATCTCCAAACATATCTAAGCTTCCATCATATTTTTCAAGTTTAACAGACTTACTCTTATCACCAGTCATGTGATGTGAACAACCACTATCAACAACCCAATAGTTCTTTTCTTGTTTAGCATGTAGGGAAAAGATTATAGTACCTTCATTTTTCTCCTTCTCCAAAAAGCATTCCTTCACCTATTTTTCATAATTAGCAAAATTAAGTTCATCTTTTATAGCCAAGAACAAGCATTCATTGTCATCAAGATCTCCATAATCGCATTCCTCATCAGATATACTAGCATCCTCATTCACATAATATGCTTTTTTTCAATATTCTTACCTTTCTTTTCTTTCTCATATCTTTGTTTATTCCTCTTAGCTCTTTCTAGACATCTTGAAGCATACTGACCTATTCCTCCACTACTAAAGCATTTAAAGGTTAACTTACCTTCATATTTGTCGAGGCCTTTCTTCATCCTTCTCAAAACATTAGCTTTTTCTTCATCAAGATTTTCTTCATCTGGATCTTTAGCTTTTGTAGACTTAAAAGTAGATTCTGATTTGGATCCATTTCTCAAATTTTGCTTTCTCATCTCATAAGATGTCAGAGTTCCCAACAACTGATCTTTAGTGTAGGTCTTGTAATGTATATGTTCTTCAATAGCATATACCTTTTCATTGTAAGCATGAGGGAGAGTTCTAAGAATCTACTTTACAATCCTAGATTCATCTATTGTAGCACCAAGTCCTCACATTCCAGTTACTAACTCATCCAATATTTGTACATAGACTTTAACATTCTCATCTTCAGACATATGTGGGAGCTCAAATTGTGTCTCCAAATTCTGCAACTTTACTTCTTTGTCCCTATCACCACATTCATGGGCTTTTTCTAAAGTATCTCAGGCTTCTTTAGTAGTCTTCATATTTTGAACTTAAATCAACTCAAAATGTATGTAAGACTATTCTTCATAATGAAATTTTCCTTATTGTTCACTTCATGTGCCTTGATCAACTATACTTGGACCATTAGCAAGAGGAGTGTAGGGAGTTTTGTAGGCTTTCTCTACATCATATCCACAATAATTCAAATATTCTTCCATCAATATTTTCCAAATAGCATAATTAGTTCCATTGAAATTCAGATACTCATAAGTAACTTTGCTAGCCATTCCAGACCTTCCTTAAGTGGTTAAGTTCTTCTACAAGGAATCAAGCTCTGATACCAATTATTGAGCAAGATAATTAAGAGGGGGTGAATCATTTGTAGCAATTTTAAACTTGTAAAACATTCATCAGAACATAGATCAATCACAAATCCTTAACTCTACTAAAATGATTAAACATTAAGTGCAAGTGGAGAAACTGAAAACCATCACACAAACATAGTAACACTAGATTTATGTGGGAAATACAATGAGGGAAAACCAGAGTGAGGATTAGCTCACACTATAGAAAATATCAAAATTGATTACAAAGGCTCACTGCCAAATAAAGGCTCACTTCCAAAACAAGGACTAATTATCCATATCAGAACTCACTGTCCAACAAGGGTTAACCACCTAGAGTGCTCACTGCCACATAGACACAAAGAATATAGAAGAGATATGCATGCTACAGAGAGAATAAAATCTCAATGCAATAGAGATTTCCACCATAATTTACTCAACCACTTGTAGACATGAATGAATGATAGAGTACACCTTCAGCTCACTGCATTCAGAAACTCAGCATTTAGAATTTGCATTGATCTTCCACGCTCACATCACACACACACATTGGTTTGCATCTGCTTCACATCTATCTATTCTATTTCTTTGAACTTATCTATTTGCACATCTTTCACCACTAACTCATCTTGTATTTATACCATCTTCAACTTTGAAACATATCCAAAGTCTACCATCAATCATTAAATTCAAATTAGGTTAGTGCCAAAACATCCTATGGTGGAATTAGAATGAGGGTGACCCAAATACACAGTTGATGAGGGCCCTTGAAGTAGGTCCCAACACACTTCATCAACTTTGAAAGTAGTATTCAACATAAGTTTAACCAAATTAATGTAAAACACATAGAACAATTAAGCACACACAACCCTTAGCATGATCCAATCCTTCCAGAAACCAAAATTATTTTCAACATGATCATAGAAACTTAAATCTAGAACTAAAAATCATAAGAATTTACCAAAAATAAATATGGACCAACAACATTTCTCCTGGACCTCAACCAAAAACATAGAAAACCACAATTCACAATTGGTGAACATAACTCGCATTATAGAATGAATCAAAAGCCAAAAATCTAGATATAGCAGCTTCCAACAATCATAATCAACATATTTTAACCACACAAACATACAAGCAAAACCTGGAGCAACCACTAAACACCTGCAACCTTTATTCATTACAATTTTCTCAATATCATCAACATATACAGCTAATAACCTACATCCATGACATCAATGACAACAACAAGTAGATGATAACCAATTAACAAGTTGACATCAATGACATCACCTTCATTCTTGAAACACAATCAACAATAAAAAAAAGTGTTATGACATGTACTTCTCTTCATGTTACTATTTTCTCCCCCAACTATACCAAAATCCTTAATATGTTCTATTATGTGGATTTCTTTAAAATCTTTTGGATTGTTCAATACCAAGGAATCTATGTCAATATATTTTAGAGCATGAAAATGAGGGGAGATATACCTTGGAGAAGACTAAGAAGTGAAAATGGTGCTTCATACTATTTTGTTTCTCTCTAGCCAAAAATTTCTAGTTGCATCTTCCCCACCTCATGGGCATACGTGTAGTTGTGTTCAATCTATCAAATGAGACTAAGGATCCTAGTCTCAAGGCTCTTAGTTACAACAATCTAAAAATCATGATTCTCACAAGTGGTTGTATCCTTCTTAGTCACCTTCCACCTCTTTCTCATGGGTGTGGTGCTCTTGGTTGGTTGGATTATGTCAAGCTCCCCCTCCTAGAACTAGTTGTTTTTTCATAGAAACAACAGGGTTTTTGAAAGGTCCCTAATCCTTTTTACAAAGAGAATGATAAGGAAATAAGCATGGCCAAACAAAAGGACAACCAAATATAACAACAATAGGACTACAAGAAATAGATTGTTATAGCATAAGAAACACCACCTGAACCACTGACCACCACCCGACCATCACAATGTCATGAAGGTTTAAAATATTGTTCCATGGATTTTTGCTATAACGTAATAAAAGGATTTTTTTCCACAAAACTTTTCTTCCTTTTTCTACAAGGAGAAGACACCAGATCACTCACAGAACCAACTTCCAAACCTAAGGTAACAAAAAAGGAGTCCAACATCTTAGAGGAGGAAATACCTTTAAAATCTCTTCATTATGTAACTCCATAGGAAGAAATTCCTTTAAAAGCTAGTTGTTTTCCTGGTTTGTGGTGAATATTTTATTAATGAAGACAAGGAGTATGGTGCTCTTAATAGCTAGGAACCTATTAATGACATTTTCAACCCTATTGATGTGTGGTGTAAACCAAATGATCTTGAAATTCCTCCTATTTTTGTTGATCTTGTCTCTTAATGGCCTTATTAATTTTTAGAGATGTTCATTCTTAGCCCTTCTTTGAATGGTTTGCGTTTATTTGGATTTAGTCAAGTACTTAGCCTTTAAGGATGTGTCTTTTGCCACACTTTATTTTGTGAATAATGAATTATTATGTTTTTAATTGATAAAAAGTGATTAAGGCATATTCATTGAAAAAATAAAAATCATGAGTTCCCTTATTTGATAAAATGTACTATCAATAATTATCTATTTTCCAATTTTTTTATATCTCCTTGTAAATGTTTAGGGTTGAGGTGACGGTAATAAAAATTATTTGTAACAAGACACTACAAATCAAGAGAGGGTTTCTAAGAATATCCAAATATCTAATTAGATGGGATTGATATAAATATCTTTTAAAGAATATCAAGATACTAGTTCTAGCAATGGCAACCAAATATGGTTCTAAATTTGGTGACTATGAAGAGGGTGTTAAAATTTTCTTAGATAACATAACTTCCCTAGCTTATAGAGTTGAAGAGTTTTCATATATGTTTGCAAATCTATCTCACATGGTTGAATCTAAGGATGGTGTATTCTTAGTTATTTCATTGGCTAAGAAATAGGTTCTCAAATTTATCTCATACCACTCAGTTTGAAGCTTACATCTTCGATTTACCTCATAAGACCAAAAAGTTTGGAAGTGAATGTTTGAATTATATTATAGAAATTAATAAAAGATAAAACAATTGTAACACTATACTAAGACAAGTGCCACGTAAGTGAATGTTTGAATTATATTATAGAAATTAATAAAAGATAAAACAATTGTAATACTATACTAAGACAAGTGCCACGTAGTGGTCAATACTTTCCTTTATAGTATTGTAATTATTGTTTTCTAGATTTGAAAAAAGATAAATGTAAGTTTTATTAATATGAATAAAAATAAATGCAACTTTTGTTAATTATAGTGTTTTAGTATATTGTTAATTAGTTATTTCATGACCTAACTGTATACTAACAATAAATTCTAAACTATTATCCTAATCCTAGACCTATATCTAACCCTAACTATGGTCGTAACATTATCCATAACTATGGTTGTAACCCTAACCATAACAATAAAGAATTTTAGAGTGACATTACCCAAAAAAAATGAATTAATATTGGGAATAAGGATATTAGATAAATAAAATTTTGGAGCATTATATCTATTAATCATATTTTAGTGATTTTTATTAGTAATATTATATTTTTAATTTATTTTAATTTTTGAATAGTTCTAACCATAATTTTTATCTTATTCTTAATTCTAATCATAATCCTAATCCTAATTATAATGTTTTAGGATTATAATAACTAGTAATAGTAGGATTAGAATTATAATTTAATTAATAATTATAATAATTTTAGCTATTTTAATTTATGGATATGTTATAATTTAAGTTTTATTTTATTATTTTAATAGTGTGAATCAAAATCTCTATAAAATAGCTAATTGACTTTTGTAAGATTTTCTTTAATAAAAAATAACCATTACATATATTACAAAAATAATTCTTTTAAAAAAATGTAAAAATAAGTAACATTTATTTATTTTAGAAAAATTTAATGAAATGACTTAATAAATCAAAAAATAAAAAATCATTTAAAAAAATGTTAAAAAAATAGTTTACCTTGTGGAGTAATGGGATTAAAATTATGTTTTAATTAATAGTTATAATAATTATAGTTATTTTAATTTAATTCTTATTTGTATTTATATATGTTACGAAGTCAACAAAATTTGGAAAATCAAAAAAGTGGCAATGTGAAATAGTTTAAGAAATCCTAAAATAAATATTTTTATATGTTAATTTATAGATGTGATTTAATTTAAGTTTTATTTTATTATTTCAATAGTGTGAATCTAAATCTTTATAAAATAGGGTAAAAGCACAAATTTCAACTAAAGGCTAAAAAAATAAAATTTACTATAAAAAGTTTAACGTGGCATGCAACTTATTTTTTTTATTTTATCAACAATAATTTATTAAAATTATAGTGTTAATTTATTAAAAACTAGTTTAAATAATTTTTAATTTTTTTAAAAAATACATATTTTAGTTTACATCATTTCAAAATTCAAAACATATATGCCTCTTTTTAGTGATTCAAGTTTAAAATTCGGATCAACATTAGTCGTTTTAAAATAACTTAATAAAACTAGAACAAAACAAAACCAAAAAAAAAAAATGTTAAAAAAATACTTTACCTTCCTTTTCCTACAAATTTTTAAATAAATATTTAACATGTTTATAATAAAATAAAAATAATTAATTGTACAATTTACAAAGTTGATAATATGAATCTTATTGAGATTTTCAAGTAAATATATAACGTCATTATAACAACTAGTTTTCGGAAAAAAAAATATATATTTTATGCTGAAGGCGTATCCTATATGAATAGAACAAAGCTGAAAAGTACCATCCAAGGGTTGTTATGGTCTGCCGACCATTGATTTACGTGCAGCGTTTATCCTTTGTTCAAGTCAAGTAAACTAAAAGTTTAATAAATTAATGTTAATTATAAGTAAAAAGTGATACCAAAGGTTAAAAAAAGAGGACGTATACAAAAAATAACATTGTATTAACATCTAAATGCATTAAACTTAATTCATCTCTATACGTAAACTAAAAGTTTAATAAATTAATGTTAATTATAAGTAAAAAGTGATACCAAAGGTTAAAAAAAAGAGGACGCATACAAAAAATAACATTGTATTAACATCTAACTGCCTTAAACTTATGACACATCCACATCATCACCCCGTGGTTTTAACTTTACTAATCTAAATCTGTGTTGGAAAGTGGCATCTTTGAAAATGATAGATTCAGAATGGGGAGATGAAAATGACGAAATTATTTTAGATGAATTTTTAAGGTTTTATTTTATTCAACATAATATTAATGTATATTTGATATTCGTTTTTTTAGAATATTCATTTTATAAATTATATTTTATATTTTATATTTAAATATTTTATTTTTGCAACTCGCCTTGAACACAAAAATTGAATAATTAATATTTAAATTTGAAATTTGGTAAAGTAATCTGAATTATATAAAATGATGAAAATTTATAATTAATAGTTATTATAATTATATATAATATAAAAATAGATTAGAATTTATCTTAATTGACTCTCCACACTTATTCAACATACCCATTACACACTAAGGTGCAATTGCTAGTTAAAATAAATTTTACATGAAAGCTTATAAACAACCCTTAAAAGGAAGAAAGTATAGATCGATTGATCATTACCTACAGGATTATAGTGCGGAGGTAATTTCCACGAAGGGCCCTTCCTCCATTGCAAAACTGACTGTCAAAGTCGGTCAAAGACATTTTGTCGTTGATCATGTGCTTGCCACATTAAATAGTTTGATATACAACAGATTTCTCCAAACCAAAGAGATAATTCCGCCTTAGATCATTTGCGTACTTGTCGACGATGGAAGAATTGATTAGAAAAATCTGGTCATGTGGGGTTCTGCCCAGCGTTTGAGCGTTTGATGAAGTAGATGAGGACTGCTTCAGGAGAGTCAAGCTATGGCGGACTCCCAGTACCCTAGTTGAGGAGCGCAATGGAGGAAGGAGAGATGGCAATTCAATGAATGAGGAGTAGATAGGTATTTACTCTCAAAGCAGAGCAGCCAGACAAAGACTTCCTTTGCATTTAGCACAGCAGAGATTAATACGCTCAACAAAGATCTCATACTGTATACCAATGCTGGGGATGCTCTTTGGGGTGAAGGATGGACATGAGTCCTCTTCAAACGTCCATCAACCTTCGCCTCTCTCATTCTCAATCCTCTTCCCAAGTTTAGTATTCTTATGTGGTGAATTTTACTTGGTGGTGAATTTTCTTTGGTGAATTTTTTGTGGCAATGAATTACTAGAGTGAATTTTTGGTTGAATTGTTGGCCGTGAATTTTACTATGACATGTAATTAATGGATAGTTAATGATATGATGATAACTAATGATGATTAATGAATAATTAATGGAAATTTGTTTTAGATTCTATAATACCTTTCAATAAGATATGACATTAGAAAACATTAAGAATTTTTGTCTTTGTGTAATTGACATCTTGCATTATTTTTTCTACCTCTAGATTATCATCTAGAAATTCAAAAAATTATGTCACTTGCCTTAATTTTATCGAAGTGTTTTAATTCCTTAGACTCTAGCTTTAATATCATAAACACATAGTTAATCAGTCTCTTCAAATCATAAACAATTAAATTTAACATGTGAAATATAGATAATCATATTAGTGTTGTAAATTTTTCTTTTGTTTTTTTTTTTTTCTTGAGCTCTCTATTATCATCCTATGATGGATCACTCTCCCCGAAAATTAATGCAAAAATATCTTACACATTCGAATCAAGAAACCATCTCAACAAGAAATAATCATTACTAATTATTTGAAGATATCATCAATACCACAAATGTTATACTCTTACACATTCGAATCAAGAAACCATCTCAACAAGAAATAATCATTACAAATTATTTGAAGATATCATCAATACCACAAATGTTATACTTT
This sequence comes from Sequoia sempervirens, assembly GCA_007258455.2. NCBI lineage: Eukaryota > Viridiplantae > Streptophyta > Pinopsida > Cupressales > Cupressaceae > Sequoia > Sequoia sempervirens. The sequence continues at coordinate 70,284 of VDFB02090115.1, read as the reverse complement.
GTTTGAATTAAAATATACTTAAAGAATGATTTAGACTTAATCAGTATATTGGTTTTCCCTCTTAAAAGAATATTAACTGGCTTTTTTTTTCAAATTTTTAGAATCTAGAAGCATGAAATTTTTGAAAATATATTTTTGTTTTCAAAAATACTAGAGATATAGTTTCTCCTCATTTAAATTTAAAGAATAATGCTCCAAAATTAAATTTTATCTAAAAACTCATGCATTAAAGGAGATAAAAAGAAAGAAAGTTAACATTTAAGATTTTAATCTTCTAAAATATAGAATTATCAACTTATTAGACCTAACACAAAGTTACTTAAAATTTGTGCTTTACATTGGTATAACATATCAAAAGGAATAAAATAAATTTAAAAAATATTTTTGGATTCAAGAAAAAATGGAATGAAAAGAATCCACAAAGATAATAAAACTCTTTGAAATTTGGACACAATGAAATTTTTGAAAAAATTTAAGCATGTCCCAACAACATATAAAAACTAGAGTCTATCAAATAACTAATCAAAGTTTTGAAAATAAAACCTTTGAAATATAAAGATAAATTAAATTCATTTCATATCTAAGAAAGTTTATAGAAAACATCTCAAAAAATTATTGGGAAAATACTAGAATCCATGAACAAGGGCATATAAGAAGGCAGTATAAATAAAGAAGTAAATCATAAGAAACAAGAAAAATGTTTCAAACTAAAGAAAAACTAGAAATGCTCCATGGCTATCAAGAATTTCAAAAAAAAAATTGGGTAAGAAAATATTCAATTAGAAATAAAAATTATAAAAAGATGCTTCAAGAATCTTGGTTTATTTGGGAATGTTGGAATAAGATGTTAAAATAATGAGATATTTTGACTCGGTGGAATCTTTAATGTAAGGTTTATCTATGTAAAAAAGAAAATGAGCTCTTATTGTACAAAAGAAAAGTAATAGTAGGTTTTCATTATATAAAAAATGTTCTAACCAAATAGAAAGAAGAAAATGTTCTAACCAAATAAAAAAGGACATCTTTGTTGACGGCTTAATAAAGACTTGGTTATTTTCAAATGATCTAATTTTATTTAAGGAATAATATAATCTATTTGGATACAATGTCAAATCTCTAACTAGTACCAAAAGATAATGAATTCATATATGGTTCATGTAATAATAATCCTAAATGAATATGAAAATGATAAATTTCTTGTATATCATCCTCATACACACTAGAAAAGTAAAATTGAGAAACCAAATCATGTACCAATTTGATAAATGTATGATAGAATAAACTACGATGAACCAAACCATTATAAATATTCACCACTTAAGTAATGTGTAGTTTCACTAATCCATGACATGTTATCATCAAAATAGTCATAATTAGTAAGCAAATATGACTCTAACATGTATATAGTTGAATTCATAGTGCCATTAAAATAATCATGTAATTAATCATCTCTGAGAGTAATGATATCATCATGTAGTGGATGAAGAGGTGATAAAAAATTAATAAAATCTAGAGGAGAATTGATTGAATGAACATGAGAGTACATGCTACCATTATGTAATGTATCACTAGATAAAATAATAGTATGTGTAACCATATACTCAACATGAGATAGAGAAAAAATATATCCACTACAAATCATAACACTGTGTATAAAATAAGCTAGTTTGGATGGATCACTATTTTTAGATACTTCAAAAGATAATGAATCTAATTAAATATATATGAAGATATCAACACCATCTAATAAAAAAGATGGTGTAACTTCATTACTTTAAGTGTTAATTGTAAATGCATTTCTAGAAAGTTTGTTCACAATAGCATCATCCATTATATGAATAAAACAACCATCATGAATAAAATATAAGATATAACTTTTTCTAGAATGAATTAAAAAATACTATTAAGATTTATTTAGAGAAAAAACCAAATATTAAATTTACTTTTTAATATCTATATAAAATTTTTCATGCAAAATTAGTTTTATCAATTCTTATATAACTTAAAACTATTTTTTTATAAGATATTAAATATTAAATTATGATATTTATATCAAAATTCAAATTACCAGTCAAACCTATTGCCCTATATTTTATAATTAATAATCCATCGAAAACTTTATTAAAATAAATAAATTTAACGATGCCGCTTCTTGTCCGCAAGTTTATATGATTTAAAAAGTATACTTCCGCATTTCAGGCCATTATCACATGGAGTCCAGCTATACACGTCAGGGTAATTTATTTGCGATGTAGGGAGGCAACGTCATCCGAAGTCATCTCCTCGTCATGTGTCCGCGACATTAAATAGCTCTAATACATCACCAGACTTCCTACAGATTTCTTTGAACAAAAGAGATAAAATCCGTTTGAAGATCTGTTGACGATGGAGGATCTGATTGCAAAAATATGGTCATTTATCGGTCTTTTCACGCTGCTGCAGAACATTCTTCCCCCACACCTGCACCAAATCTTGATGGATTGGTTATCATCTATTAAGGATTATTTCAACCCTCCCCAGTACCATCTGGATATCCCAGAATTCAAGGACAGTCGTGGAGTCAACGCCAACGAACTGTATGAAATCGTTGAGCGCTATCTCGACGGCGTAGATTGCATTGCCCGTACGCGAAGACTGACTGTGTTTCGTGCCAGGAATTCCACCAATTTGGGGTTCTGCCCAGCGTTTGATGAGGTGGTAGAGGACAGCTTCAGGGGAGTCAAGGTATGGTGGACTCACAGTGCCCTCCTTGAGCAGCGCAATGGAGAAGGGGGAGGAGACCACAATGCAGCCAACGAGAGGCGGAGATTTACTCTCAAAGCGGAGAAGCCAGACAGAGACTTCCTCTGCGCTTACTTCGATTACATTACAAATCGCGCAGCAGAGCTTAATACGCTCAACAAAGACCTCACACTGTATACCAACGCAGGGGACGCTCTTTGGGGTGAAGGATGGACAGGAGTCCCCTTCAAACATCCCACGACCTTCGCCTCTCTCGCTCTCGATCCCCTGCTCAAGTCCACAATTCTCAGAGATCTTGACCGCTTTAAGAGGGGAAGGGAGTTTTACAGACGGATTGGGCGTTCCTGGAAGCGCGGGTATCTTCTTCATGGGCCGCCTGGAACAGGGAAATCGAGCCTCATAGCTGCCATTGCTAACTACATGAGATACGATGTTTATGATCTGGAGCTCACGCAGGTAAATGACAACACCGAGCTCCGCGCGCTTCTCACCCAAACGAAAGAGAAATCTGTCATTATTATTGAGGACATTGACTGCTCGCTCAATCTGGCTGATAGGGTTTCGAATCCTCCAACGGCCGATCAAGGAGAGCAGAAAAGGAGCGGCATTACATTGTCTGGTTTGCTCAATTTCACGGACGGCCTGTGGTCCTGCTGCGGCGAGGAGCGCATTATTGTGTTTACAACGAATCACAAGGAAATGCTTGATCCTGCCCTGCTCAGAAGTGGGCGGATGGACATGCACATTCTCCTCTCCTCCTGCACTTTCGATGCATTTAAATCTCTTGCCTTCAATTATTTGCAGGTTGACGACCATCCTCTGTTTGCAGCAGTGAAGGAGAAGATGGATTCTGGGGCGGAAATGACTTGTGCAGAAATTATAGAGGTTTTGATGAATAAAGTGGAGGAGCCCTGTGAAGCGTTGAATGATGTGATTTGCGTTCTGGAGGCCAAGATTAAGGTAGAAGAGGAAATCGTTCCAGTTCCATCCACATCTCACCAAGATGTGGAAGAAGAGAATCAAAACGCCAAAACAGGAAAGAGTTGTCACAAGGGATGTTCAAGGAAAAGGCGAGGAAAATGCAGAGGGTGCAGGCGCATTGAGTCCCACGTTTTCACCTGAAATAATTATGTGGAGATGCCCTACCTTCTTGTTTGGTGTAACGAATGATGTGATAGCCCACCAATTGGGGCGACTATAAACTAGTGGCTTTTGTTGTTGTTACTTTTTTTTCAAGCGCGTGCTGACATTGTTAGAAATGAAAGGTTCTGAAAGTGACTTTTGTGGATATGGATTTCTTAAAATTATTATTGTACTTTTATTCGTTCACGATGTCATGTATTCTAACAATAGAGGTGATTGATTCATGCCTTTTAAAAGAGATCCATTTTGGTCTATATCATGACTAATTGTTCTTCTCTCTTAGTTTACGTCCTATACTTCCTCTTCGTCTTCCCATTTTTTTTTCATACTTCATCTCATGTGTCCTTTTCTTTCTTTACTTGTATTTGGCCTATCCATGATTAGGCTATTTGATATCTATTTGATTGTTCAAAGCAAAGGAATTTATGTCGATGTATTATAGAGCATAAGCAGAAGGGAAGATATAACTTGAAGAAGATTAAGAAGTAGAAAATGGTAATTTATAGCATTTTGTTTCTCTTTAGCTATAGTGTTTTATTTCTTGCCTCTTTCCCATCTCATAGGCATAGATGTGGTTGTGTTCAATCTACCAAATGAGATTGAGGATCCTAGTATCAAAGCTTTTAGTTGCAAGGATCCAAAATCATGCTTCTCACACGTGATCTCATCCTTCTTAGTCACCTTCCACCTCTTGTCATGGGTGTGACACTCCTAGTTGGTCAAATTTTGTTAAGTTCCCTCACTTAGAGTTGACTACTTTCCTTGTTCATGCTTAAGAGTCTATTGATGAAGACTAGGAGGAGGGTGTTTTATGGCTAGGAGTCTATTGGTGACATTTCTAACTTTGTTGATGTGTGGGGTAAACCCAATGATTGTGATCTCGCTGATGTAGATGGCATTGCCCATACTTGAAGACTATGTTTCTGTAGACACCTAAATTTGGACACTTAATTTATCCAAATTTATCCCCTTTAATTAGCATCCTTAAGTTCTTCTAATCCCTAAGGTATCTAGTTAAATAATTAAATACCTTCCTCTTTTCATCAATTGAATTAAATAAATATCACATTTATTTAATTCTTTCTCATGTCACATCATCATTTTTATCTTATCTTAATCCTTCTTCTAATTTCATCATTAGGATGTGCACATGTCTAATCCTTCATTAGAAGGTGTCACATCCTCAAACTTTTGCAAGTTGGCCTCTAATCTTTCTTAGCCACCTAACCTTCCTCTAACCCCTCATCAACTTGTCTAATCACCCCCTTTATTCAACTCTTCCCATCCCCCAAGGAATTTTTAATTCATTTTTGTCTTCCCAAAGTCCTTTGAGGAATTTTTAAATCCACTCTCATCTTTCAAGGAATATTAAATTCCTTTTCTCTTCCCCATGTCCTTTATGACATGTGTCATTGGTCAACCTTATTAAAGGCCTTCCCCTTTTAGACAAGGTACTTCACTTCCCCATGTGAATTTTTAATTCACTTTTGAATCCCCCAATGCACTCAAAAGGAATTTTTAATTCCTACATTTCTTCCCACATGTCCTCTCTTTATTCTTTATTCTTTCCCCTCTCCCCATGAGGATATTTGAAGAATTTTTAATACCTCACATGTCCTCTTACCCACATAGGGACAAACACCTCTTTTATGAGGAGATCTTGTCCAATCCCAAAGTACTTTGTACCTCCCTCCATGTCATGTACCATCCTTCCACCTCATGTCCACTTCACCTTTTAGGGCTATATCACATGCCACATGTCAAGATGTGAGGCCTTGTGAGTTCTCAACTCACCTTGGCCCTACATCTTGATCATTGGTGGCTCAATTTTGGCCATCCATTTTCCTAGAGATTTCCAAAATCTCTATAAATACCCCATTTTTTCTCTCATTTGAGATAGATCATTTTGCTAGCCAAACTCTTGCAATTTTATTTCTCAATCTACACTTAGCCATTTGCATCCATTTTGTCCAATTATCTTGCATCTCACACTTCACATCTTGCATCTACTTGCCATCAAGGAGCATACATCTCATCTACAATCGAAGGGCCAACCAAAGAACAACTCTATAAAGTAAAAGGTTCCATTTTTATGTTTTTCAGTTCATCATTTGCCCAGTTTTGAAGTGTAGGGTGTTGTTTAGTTGTTATTTGCACTCTTTTTAGTTTGTTGCTCATCCTTTAATGACTATATTCCCCTATCACAGTTTCATGCAAAAAATTCCACCAATTTGGGGTTCTACCCAACATTTGATGAGGTAGTGGAGGATTGCTTAAATCAATTACTTCATCTTTCATAATTAATGAATATCAAAGTGCACCTCAAATTGGTTTTGAAGAAAATGTATTTACACATGAACCTTATCCAGCATTGATAAATAAGGTTCAATATGAGATATTTATTAATCATCATGAACCCAATGGTAAATTATTGTGAGTGTGATCTACTATGATCTTGATGCAATAGGATTACCCTTTTCTTGATGTAGACCTGCTTAAGCTAGGTGTGCGACCATACAATCAACAATACAAAATGCTATGACTTGTACTTCTCTTCATGTTACTATTTTCTCCCCCAATTATACCCAATCCTCTTGATGTTTGGATGAGTTGTTATTTATGCTCAAATTTGTCACCAAAATCCTTCCTATGTTCTATTATGTGGATTCTTTATAATCTTATGGATTTTTTAATGCCAAGGAATCTATGCCAATATATTTTAGAGCATGAAGAGAAGGGGAGATATACCTTGGAGAAGACTAAGAAGTGGAAAATGGTGCTTCATACTATTTTTTTTCTCTCTAGCCACAATGTTCTAGCTGCCTCTTCCCCACCTCATGGACATAGGTGTAGTTGTGCTCAATATATCAAATGAGACTAAGGATCCTATTCTCAAGGCTCTTAGTTACAACAATCTATAAATCATGATTCTCACAAGTGGTTGCATCCTTCTTAGTCACCTTCCACCTCTTTCTCATGGGTGTGGTGCTCTTGGTTGGTTGCATTATGTCAAGCTCTTGCACCTAGAGCTAGTTGTTTTCCTTGTTTATGACTAATATTTTATTAATGGAGACAAGAAGGATGGTGCTCTTGATAGCCAGGAACCTATTGATCGCATTTTCAACCTTGTTGATATGTGGCATAAACCAAGTGATCTTGAACTTCCTCCTATTTGTGTTAATCTTGCCTCCTAATGGCTTTATTAATTTTAGAGATGTTCATTCTTATCTCTTCTTTGAATGGTCTACTTTTATTTGGACTTATTCAAGTACTTAGCCTTTAAAGATATTTCTTTCTATGACACACCTTTTTTGTGAATAATGAATTACTATATTTTAACTGATAAAAAGTGATTAAGGCTTATTCATTAGAAAAAGGAAATCATGAATTCCCTTATTTAATAAAGTGTATTATCAATAACTATCTATTTTCCAATTTTGTTTATATCTCCTTGTAAATGATTAGGGTTGAGAGGACGCAAATAAAAATTATTTGTAACAAGACACTACAAATCAAGAGAGGGTTTCTAGTTAAGAATAGTCAAATATCTAACTAGATGGGATGGATATAAATCTCTTTTAAAGAAGGTCAAGAGACTGGTTCTAGCAATGGTAGACAAATATAGATCTAAATTGGGTGTCTACAAAGAGGGTGTTAAAATTTTCTTAGATAACATAATTTCCCTAGCTAATAGGGTTGAAGAGTTTTCATATGTGTATGCAAACCTATCTCACATGGGTGATTCTAAGGATGATGTATGTTTAGATTAACCTAATAGAGTTGAAGATTCTATGAGTGAATGCCTAGCTCGTATTACTTCATTGGCTAAGAGATAGCTCATATTACATATTCTTCAATTTACCTCATAAGATCAAATATTTTGTAAGTGAATGTTTAAATGATGTTATTGAAAGTAATAAAAGATAAAAAAGACTCTAACTCTATACTAAGATAAAATGAAAATAATTAATTATACAATTTACAAAGCTTTGAAAATATGAATCTTATTGAGAGTTAGCACAGCAAAGATTAATATGCTCAACAAAGATCTTGTTAATTTATGTAGCTTAGACAAGTGTCTCCATTTCCAAGAAATGTTTATTTAATTATTTAATTATTTTCTAGAGACTTCTAGAAAGGGATGAGTTGTTCAGATAATTGTGTAATTAAATAATTGATTCCTCTAGAGATTTCTAGAATCCAGTTAGTTAGGGTTGTTAGAGTCTATTTAATCTTAGCCATTGGTTTTCCAATGAGAAAAGTATAAAAGGGGATCAATGGGCATTTAGAGAACACACACACTTGAGAAAGACTTGTAGTGATAGCAAGTAGATTTGCAGTGAGAGCAAATAGTCTTGCAGTGTTAGCAAGGGCATAGTGATAGCGTTGGGGATAGCAACAGTAGAATTTTAAAAGGAGAAATTGAGGGAAGAATTTTAGAAGAAGAATATCATCAGAGCTCTACCAGTAAGAGGCAAGTAGTTTATGTATCTCTTAATTTGCTGAAGTTTAATAAAATTCCTCACCTACAGTAGTGGTTTTCCCTTCGGGGTTTTTCCATGGACAATTTGTTGAAAAATATTTGTTCATTATTTTGCATGTTTTCTTCTCTATTCCTTTGAAGTTTATTTGTGAAGTTGTAGTTGTGTTATTTTTTGATATTTTTTGTGAATTAATTTTCCAAAGTCAAATAATCTATTTAGATAGGAGATTAATAATCAGTAACTACAATAGAATTTTCACATGGTATCAGAGCTGATTTGAGGGCAGACAAGGCATTAATCCGAGTAATCCACAAACGAAAAAAATCTCTCTTCCGCTTAATTCTATCTCGGTGAGCGGAAACTAAGGCTCCCATCTTCTGTTGGTTAGCAGTACTAAAAAGTTTTGAATGGGCTCCCCGAGAGCCTGATACAAATGCGAGAATCTTTTTTCGACGTTTTTTAGCTATATATCCACGTTTAACTCTGGTCATTGAAGTTGATTCTTCATAAATGACTAATCTATTTTTTGATCAATCATTTTTTTGTTTTGTTTATTAAGAATAAAACTGATTGTTCTAATGTATAAAAAACTGATTATAAAACAAGAAGGAAAATTAAGGGTTTATAAAACCTAGTGCTACCTCTTCAGAATTATTATTATTATTATTATTATTTTATTTTGAGATGGCCTCAGCAGGTTTAAAAGATTAGGACAGATTGGATGGAGCCTCAAATTTTGGTGTCTGGAAAGCCAGAATTTCTTTGTTGCTAGAAGAGAATGGGATCAAGGAATATGTGACTAGTGTTGTACCTGTACCTATTGATCCAACACAGCTCTTAGCACATAAGAAGGAAGATGCCAAGGCAAGGAGGCTAATCCTTGATGGTTTCAAGGACCATATTGTTCCACATGTCACAAAGTTAGATACAACGAAGAAGATGTGCGACCCATTCTAAATCTGTACCAGAATGCTACCGCTAACTGAAAGTTGATTCTCAGATAAAAAATAAGGAATACTCAGATGAACAAGGGAGAAGATGTGACAAGTTACCTCACCAAACTCAAACTTGTCAAGGATGAGTTGGCAGCTATTGGAGATAAACCAAATGAGGATGAGCTAGTACGAGTAGCCCTAAATGGGTTTACTAAGTAGTGGGATGTCTTTGTTCAAGCTATCAATGGAAGAGACACCTTACCGAGTTGGGATCGACTTTGGAGTGACTTCACTCAAGAGGAGCTTAGACTCAGTCTTATTAGTGGAACCAGTAGCAAGAGTCAGAAAAGTGAGGCAAAATAGGAAAAGGGAAAGTGAAGAAGGGGTCTAGCAAAGGATCAAATCCATAAAGTGAGAAGAAGAAGAAGGAATTGTCTAAAGTCAAGTGTTATGGCTCTCACGAGTTTAGCCACTATGTCAGCAATTGCCCACAAAGGAAGAAGAATGAAGAGAAATACAAGAAGCAAATGGCAGCTTCAGCAAGTGTAGATGAGCTCTCTAGTAGAATGGAGGATGAGTTCGCTCTCATAGCTTGTATAGCTTGTAGGGTGTTTGGTATATAGACGGTGGGGCATCATTTCATATGACAAGAGTTAGAGAGTACTTCTCCAGCTATAAGGAGGACATCAGAATACAAATTTCTATGGCGAACATGTCTAAACTCAATCTAGCTGGGAAAAGGACTATTCTATTTTAGAGGGAGAATGGCAAGTGGATTCTCATTCATGATGTGTTGCATGTGCCAAGCTTGGGTATGAATTTTATTTTTGTATCTATCCTTCAGGATAAAGGTTACAATGTACTCTTTAGAGGGGTGAATGTGTTAATCAAGCACAAGGATTGGAAATCACCCATAGCTATTGGAGTTAGGAGCGGTCGGCTTTATAGGTTGTAGTTTGATACTCATAAGGAACTGATGAGAAACAGTAATTCTAGAGATCAAGGAGAGCTATGGCATAGAAGAATAGGCCATATACATCATGGAGCACTTAAATGCTTCATGAGACAGTGACAGGTGTTTTAGAGGTGAGCACAGAGCATGATGATGTATGTAAGGGATGTGTGTTGGGGAAGTTTGTGAAAGCAGCCTTTCCAAGGAGTGACACCAGATCTAAGGGTGTTATTGTAATCAAGGGAAATCAGATTTGTTAATGGGGTTAGCATAATAACATTAAAATTCCAATGAAATAACAAAGCACAAAGGAAATAATATGAAAACAAAAGGAACAATGTTATCCTAAGTCTTCATCTTCCATGCTTCACCTTTGTTACACCTCCTAGCTTGCAGTAAATAAAGATGCCCTCAGATTTTGTATGAGCAACTATGACAAATGACAAGACTAAAGCAAGTGTTGAAGGATTTGTATAACAGAAATGACCTTACAATGACCTCACAATAGACTAAAATGACAATGACTGCAAATGACAAAAATAACCTAAGTTGACAGAATGAGCATGAGAGAGAGCAAAATAAGAACAAAATTGCCATTTTATAAAAACTGCAATTTTGAATGTGTGGCCAGGATGAGAAGATGACAAATACCCTAGAATCAATGGTCAAGATTGAATGTTGTAGTATGGAATAGGGTTAGGTCAAAATTAGGGCAAATGATAAAGATGAAGGGTTGAGATTGAATTATAAGATAATTCAATCAAGGGTCGAATTTAAATGAGATGTCAAAAGATAAGATTTGATCTGGAGGATAAGATTGGCATGGACAAAGAGGTTGCTGGAGAAATGAAATAATGAAATTTATTTACTCCAGGTGACCAGTAAATAATTAAATAATAAAGATATTATTTAATTATGGAGGAATGTGACAAAAGGAATCATTTTGAATTAAATAATAATTTAATTCAAAATTCAAGAGAATTGACTAAATTAAATAAATCAAATTTATTTAATTTTAATGAGAGAAAAAGCTAAGAAATAATTAAATAATTTAAAATAATTATTTAATTATAGTAGAAAGTGGACAAAAGTTGAATAAATTAGAATTTATTTAATTTTGGAAAGAAGGGGACTTAATTAGTGACGTAATTAAATAAATAAAATTTATTTAATTAATAATCAAGAAGAAATAAATGACAAAGGGGAATTAAATAAATTAAGAAATTTATTTAATTAAAGGAAGACCTTAGACAATTAATGACGTATTTAATAAATAAAATTTATTTATTTAATAATCATGAGGAATAAATGACATGAATTAATTAAATAATTATGAATTATTTAATTGATAGTCAAATGTGGACCAAGGACATAATTAAATGACTTAATTATGCTAGGACAAAAGTGGTAAAAATGAAGCTTGCAGGCCTAGGTCATTTTTAGGTGTCTATATTTTGCCCCTCTTTGTCATAATGTCGCTTGTCGAGAGGACAGATGGGTTCGAAGAACATGGGTGTGCTCTCGAAATTGGTTAGGAGACTAGAATATGAAGAGACGAAGAAATTTTAGTGCAAAAGACATGAATACAATGCTTATATGAAATGAGATAGAGAAGATGGCAAGACTAAAGAAGATGCATGTTAGTTCCTAAACCAAATCCTTCAAAACATTACCATAGGACTAATATTTATTGCTCTTAATCATCATTGGGCGGTAAAAATGACACAAATGGACAACAAACACAATGGTATGACGTAGACCAAGGTGTGCAAGGTCATCCACTTGAAAAATAGACAGTCACAGACAAGGAATGTCCTAACTCATACTAAGGGTGAAGTTGCCCCAGTCTTTTTGTCAAGACAACCCACAGACAGCAGTCAGAGAAAATAAAATAGGCTAGGAGATGTCATCGCACCTCTAAATCCTTCATGGGACATCCTCGAGGTAGCTAGTAACATGACCAAAAGACAAGACAGTAAAAATATAAGACAAAATAGCCAAGAAAGATTAACAGCCATGTAATTTTGTTTTCCAATGTTTGTTTGCCAAAGATTGATTTTATGTCAGTTTGACAGTTTTGACAGTTTAAGAGTTTTGCCAATTTGACGGTGTTGATAGTTTGACAGGGCCTATTATCAGGAAGGACACATCCTAAAAAGGCAAAGAACATTTTGACGAGGTCTAACTCCAAGAAGGACACATCTTGAAGAGGAACAAAGAGTGACGAGACTGACATTGTTTTGAGTAATATGTTTTGGCAAGTTGACTGATGTTGACTGTATGATTGATTGGCTTATGTTGTCTAATTTTAACCAATTTTGACATTGACGTTTCAAATGACTGTCTTGTGTTTGAGTTTGACTATGTCTGACTTATTTGACTGATGTGATGATTGTGACAAATGCCATGATTTTATTTTGACCAACCTAAAAGGACTGACCTAATGTCTCGGGGACTCATCGACTGATGGCCTTGCCTACGTAGCAAATGCGCAGAGACAACGTAGTTCGACAATGACATGGACTGATTGACATGACTGACTTTGACTCCATGTGACTGACTTTGACATTGATTTGGATGTTTTTGTGTTTTTCTCTGGACCTTTTATGATTTTTAGGTATTTTTTTCAAGACGTTTTATGATTTTTTTTTTGGATTTTGACGTTTAAGAGGATCGTCACAAATGCATATGGCCGATGCCTACACATGAGAATCCAAGGAAAAACCTAATTGTGCCCCTAGTCAAGCTGAATACCAATTGACAGGTGATGACAACATTGTTTGATGTGGGAAGGACGCATCCCAAAACAATGTGAGGACAATGACGATAATGTGATGAAAGTATGGATGTCTACAGCTGGGCTAGGAACGCAGTCAAGTAAAATTTTGGATAATGTGCTTGTATGAATTGGACTCGTTGCATTTGGAATGAATTGGTTAGGACTAGATGGGATGATGATTATCCTTAGACCATTTGACAAGGGAAAGCCAAGATAGGTGATAGGTATGAAAGGATAGGGGGTGGCCTTGGTAAAGGATAGGAGACATGAGACTAAGGGAATGTCATATGGTTTTCAAGGACTATGTCGTATACGGACAATAAGACTATGACAGTCAATGACATGATGTTTCGTGAATCGTGTATGACCAAAGGATAGACATGTCAAGAGTTTTTCCAAAGCATGATTTATGTGTGCTAGTTTTATGTCAAGACCAAGGCAGGTCAGAAAATGGATGGAAATGATAGGGCTTAGATGGATGTCAATGTCATGAGGAAGGCATGGGAAAATGAGACGACTTGCCTCCAAGTGTAAGAGTCCACATAGACGATTTATTTTACACATGATGCTTTTTTGCTAAGTTTTCATCATGGTACTTATCCAGGGCGCCTGTTTGCCAGGTTTTCACCATTGGATGAAATTTTTCTCTTTACTGTTTTCTTGACTTTTTGATTTTTTTTTTTTGGGTGTCACCAAGATGCCTGTTTGCCAGGTTTTCATCAAGGTGACAATTTTTTTACATTATTCAATTTTCTTTTTTGTATTTTTGATTTTGTGGATAGCCTGGATGCTTTAGATAACCATTGACTGTTATGAATCCACTGGTGGTGTCGATGTAGAGACTGGTGCCATGATATGCCAATAATGACCTTGCTGAAGGAGTTGTCTTGTCAGGATTGTAGCACTTGTATACAACTGATCAATGTCATTGTGATCCTTTCTGATACTAGAATTGGCCTTATCAAAATACGCACATCACAATAGAGTGCCATGAGAGTCCTTGTGGTAAAGAGTTGTTGCCATGATGTGACGGATTTGTGACGTGGGATTTTTGGACTTTAGACGAGATGTAGGATTATGACGAATGATGGTGGACGTGGAAAGGTTGTTTGGACATTTGGATGAATCACTTTTTATTCTCCAAATTTGGGATGGTGAATGACCAATTTTGGAGGGATGGTGTTTGGAACCAACACTTTTATATGTCTTGATTGATGACCATTTTGAAGGAGGTGGACATGTGTTATATGTGGGAGTCCTCTTGTATTGTGGCTCCACATTGTGATTGACTTTTGTAGTTGACTTGATGTCTTTGTTTGATCCATCTTTCTTTGGGATCCATTTTAATTTTATTTGTCCACTTGTCCTTTTGTTTGATTCAATGGCCTTTGACATTTGATTTTGATCTTTTGACTTATAAGACTTTTGTTTTTGTTGGTTCCAAAGGGAATTTTTATTTATGATGGAATGATGGTTCATGGTGTGGGTGGAGGGGGTGTTGGCAGCAATCTTATGACAAGGATTTCTTATGGACTCCATTTTGATGTTTGTATTTGACAAAGCTGCCCCCAATATCGAGGAGGTACCACTGACATCATTTAATTTTCCGTTTGAGGAATAACCAAGACCTTCATGTCTGTAATTTGCCTAAAGTTGTATTGGTTCTGGAATTCCTTGCTCATGTATGCCTAGTGCTTTGCCTTGATATTGCATGCTTTGACAGATTCTATTTGCAATGGTGTATTTATTGTTTTGAAAGCAAGATGCTAACCCATCATGATGTCTATGGACATTGTCACTTGTAATATTTTCATTTGCAAGAAATCCTACTCTGACAAAGATAGATGACCCTAGTTGATAAAGTGTCTTAGCTTCATTTTCATGTTGGACATATTCCTGACTGATATCTTTGGTCTGATCATGTGACATGTCAGGTTCAGATGATTTTGTTGGTGCTTCCAAGGAAATGTCAAAGCCATCATTATGTTTAGTGTCATAGAGTCCTATGATTTTAGCTATAACTTGATCATATGCAAGCATGTCCCTAGTGGAAGATTCTTTTTTCTGGAGGAATATCATCTATGTGTCCCATGGAGGCAAGTGTCTCAGTTTGGAAAGGGTCAATAGTTGAGGCTTGTATAGGTTCATCAAGTGTTTGACCATGGATGGCGTAAAGGTCAAGGAGTGGATCGTTTTGGACTTCTTTGTCAATGGTAGGGTCTTGGTTGAAGATAGGGTTGTCATGGATTTGGACTTCTTGGTCAAATATGGGGTTGCCATGGATGATACAATTGGAAATAAGGTCATGGGATGGACTACCTTGTTCTTGACATGAGGGTGACATTATAAGGTCATGCTTTGGGCTTTCATTTTGACATGTATCCTCAAGTTTATTAAATGGGATTTGACTTTGGACTATGATAGAATTTTCATGACTAGATGTGGCTTGTGAGGGGGTGACTTGAAAAGGATTCATGACCAAAGGACTAGGATAGGATGTGGGAACTTGGACTGGACTAGTATATGAAGGACTAGGATATGACATGGGTACTTGCATTGGACTAGTATGTGAAGGACTAGGGTATGACATGGAGACTTGGACCGGATATGACATGGAGTCTTGGATTGGATTAGGATGTGATGGCATATGATGTGACATGGGGACTTTGACTATATTAGTTGGTAATGATAGAGGGACTTGGACTGGATTGGAGTAAGGTTGACTAAAATGGGATGTGGAGACTTGGGCCGAATTGATATGGTATGATGTGGGGACGTGACATGTGTTGGTAGATGGTTGATAAGGCATGTAGACTTGGACAAGATTGATAGGTGAATGGTCAGAATATGACGTGGAGGTTTGGAATGGACTAGTTGATAGTTGGTTTCCCTTGTCAAGGTTAGGATAAGGGTGATAAGTGGATGTTTGTTTTGAATTAATGGCAAGATTTGTGTCAAGTGATTGTTGATGGTGAGGGTAGACGGATGGAGACAAAGCATTTATGTCAAAGCCTTGTGGTAACTTAGCCCCTTCATCCAAAATCATGGCTAGATACCTATGAGGGTCACGTAAGAGAGTTTTTTTTACAAAGGAGATTATATCAGGATTTTGCTTGGCAGCTTTTATATCTTTGAAATATACTCGTCCATTTTGGTCTCTTTGTATGAATGGTTCAAAAATGTTTTTTGATGAAGATGGCATGTTCATGGGAGGTTGCATGTTCATGTTGTGAAATGGGTCGGAAAAGGTCCAATGTTAGTTTGTGTCATAAGTGTTATCATTGATGTTGGGATTGAAATCTTGTCCAAAGTTTTCCATTTGTTGTTGTCTTTGAAGCCTAGTCTCAATCGTAAAAGGGATTTGCTCAAATGAGGATGATGAGAATGACAAGTAAATGTGAGGATGACACTACCCTATGTTTTTGTATTTTTTTTTATAAAGGATGACAATGCAAGACTATGTTTTTGGATTTTTGACAATAAGGGATGCAATATGACAATGTTGTCTAAAGAAAATGACTAATGTCAAAGGACAATGAAGACTAAGATGACAAGTTATGCTACTATTTTTTTTGTATTTTTGGAATAAAGGATGACAATGCAAGATAATGATGACGTTTTCCTAAGAAAATGATTAATGCATGATGACAAGGTTGTCAAGGCCAATATGAGGACTAAGATGATGATGTTTGACTAAGGACTTAATGTTATAAATGCCATGTCTAGGTTCAAAATGATGACTAAGATGAACAATGCAAAGTCTAAGTTCAAAATGAGGACTGAGATTGTTTTCTAATGTCTTGTTGAAAAGTCTGAGTTGTCCAAGGTCAATTGTTTGTGTCCAGATTTGTGAATATTGTGTATAATGTTTTGAAAAAAAATCCGACAAGCACTTGACAAGCACAATGTTTTGGGTGTAAACAAACACACATAAGACAAGCACGATCCTAAAAAGGCCAATAGGCCAAGGGTTTGTATACTTGATATAGCCCACCTATTATACCCCGGATTGGTGATAAACACCTTTCCTTCTCGAGAGCGGATAGCTTAGAATTTTGGTGGCATTGGCTCCCCTCCACGACTCATTAACGTCATTCGAGCACACCAAATTCAGATTCTTTGGGTAGTGACATCCCAACAATTGCTATCTCTACTCAAGGGGATCAGTAGTGAGTATCTTCGGGCATGATACTGTACCCTGCACTATACCAAGCAACGGCCAATAGAACGGTTGGACACTAAGACAAGAGGTGTTTAATTCAGGCATTTCGTTCGTGGGGCGTGATCCATGCGGCGAGAGTCCCCTTCGGATCCATCTCGTCGGAACCATGCTCGTGATTCTTGGGCTTTCCCCAAGAACCCACTTTTATATACCGGCTGGAAGTCCCTCAGTGTCAGGGTGCTACCGATCTGAGTCGTCCTGGGGTGAGTACTTTTTCCCACCAGAATAGGCCCAAGTTCTAGAGTCAGCAACCGTTTCTCTTACACCTCGGATCGCACGAATGCGCAAGGGGAGAGGATACTCCGATATACTGAATCGTGAAGGGTAAAATAACAGAAAAGAATGGGTTTGGTTTTCTGATCACAAGGTTTTCACCAAGTGAGAGCATACTCACCTACCACTCCACAAGCACAATCAATCAAAGAAGACATGATTCTTTTTATAAGCACCAAAACCAAATGTTTGCTAATCTAGAAATAAACAAGCACAATGTTTGTTTCTTCCTTCTTTGACATGTGAATCTGCAAACAATCAATATTAGTAGTCTTGTATGTGATGGTCTTTGACACACGAAAGAGGATTGCCACACGCTACAGGAAAATATTAGTAACACAAAAGACCTAATCTAATTACAGGAATAAAATCACAAAAAAAAATAGATAACCAAAAAACCAGTAAACAGAAAAAAAAACCCAAAAATTTGAAAATCAAACTGATAAAACTGAAAGAAAAATTTACCGGACCGATGCGGCTCAACAGGGCAGTTGCGTCGTTCTGGTATTCAAATGCGGCTCGGTAAGGCAGATGTGTCATTCTGTCTGTCAGTTGCGACTTGTCAGAGCGTATGCGGCACTAGGGTTCTCGGATGCATCACGACGCATCAAATGCGTCACGATGTTTTTTTAAAAAAACTTCCTTCGGTCCGTACCTGTCCCTGCAAGACAACAGAAAACAACAAAAAACCCTACGAAAAATAGAAAGCACACGAAAAACACAACTAGCAGAGATGATTAGTAACACAAAATCTAATGTTAGCCAACATGCAAGAATAAAATATAATATAGAAGATCAGAAAAACCCGAAACCAGAAAAACCCGAAATCTAAAAAATAAAAACCCCAAAACTGAAAGAAGAATTATACCAGACAGATGCGGCTTGTTATGGCATATGCGTCATTCGGGTCTGCAAATGTGGCTCTGGAAATCAAATGCGGCGTTCAGTCTGTCAGTTGCAGCTTGTCAGAGCGTATGCGTCGCTTAAGTTGGCAGATGCGTCGCGACGCATCAAATGCGTCACGATGTTTTTAAAAAAAAACTTGCGACAATCTGTACCTGTACTTGCAAAACAACATAAAACAACAAAAAACCATATGAAAAGCAGAAAAACAACGTCAGGTTCACCAATGTAATCAAGGGAAAATCCTAATTTGTTAAAGGTGTTAGCACAATAACATTAAAATTCCAATGAAATAACAAAGCACAAAGGAAATAATATGAAAACAAAAGGAACAATGTTACCCTAAGTCTTCATCTTCCATGCTTCACCTTTGTTACACCTCCTAGCTTGCAGTAAATAAAGATGCCCTCAGATTTTGTATGAGTAACTATGACAAATGACAAGACTAAAGCAAGTGTTGAAGGATTTGTATAACATAAATGACCTCACAATGACCTCACAATAGACTAAAATGACAATGACTGCAAATGACAAAAATAACTTAAGTTGACAGAATGAGAATGAGAGAGAGCAAAATAAGAACAAAATTGCCATTTTATAAAAACTGCAATTTTGAATGTGTGGCCAGGATGAGAAGATGACAAATACCCTAGAATCAATGGTCAAGATTGAATGTTGTAGTATGGAATAGGGTTAGGTCAAAATTAGGGCAAATGATAAAGATGAAGGGTTGAGATTGAATTATAAGATAATTCAATCAAGGGTCGAATTTAAATGAGATGTCAAAAGATAAGATTTGATCTGGAGGATAAGATTGGCATGGACAAAGAGGTTGCTGGAGAAATTAAATAATGAAATTTATTTACTCCAGGTGACCAGTAAATAATTAAATAATAAAGATATTATTTAATTATGGAGGAATGTGACAAAAGGAATCATTTTGAATTAAATAATAATTTAATTCAAAATTCAAGAGAATTGACTAAATTAAATGAATCAAATTTATTTAATTTTAATGAGAGAAAAAGCTAAGAAATAATTAAATAATTTAAAATAATTATTTAATTATAGTAGAAAGTGGACAAAAGTTGAATAAATTAGAATTTATTTAATTTTGGAAAGAAGGGGACTTAATTAGTGACGTAATTAAATAAATAAAATTTATTTAATTAATAATCAAGAAGAAATAAATGACAAAGGGGAATTAAATAAATTAAGAAATTTATTTAATTAAAGGAAGACCTTAGACAATTAATGACGTATTTAATAAATAAAATTTATTTATTTAATAATCATGAGGAATAAATGACAGGAATTAATTAAATAATTATGAATTATTTAATTGATAGTCAAATGTGGACCAAGGACATAATTAAATGACTTAATTATGCTAGGATGAAAGTGGTAAAAATGAAGCTTGCAGGCCTAGGTCATTTTTAGGTGTCTACAGTTATTGATCTAGTACATTCAAATATATGTGGACCAATGTTGATGAAGTCTCTCAAAGGGTACGAGTACTTTGTTACTTCTATTGACGATTTCTCTAGGAAGACTTGGATATACTTCTTGAAGACCAAGGATGAGGTTTTCAATCACTTTCAAGAGTTCAAGGCTCTTGTGGAGAATTTGATAGGCAGGAAGATGAAGGTTCTTCGGTCAGACAATGGAGGCAAGTACAAAGGGAAAGAGTTTCAGGAGTTCTATAGTAGGGAAGGAATCAAGAGAGAGTGGATTGTTCCTTACAACCCACAACAGAATGGGGTTGCTGAGAGGAAGAATCAGTCTATATCAAAGGTGGCAAGGGCTATGATACATGACCAGGATATGCCATGTTACTTATGGGAAGAGGCATGCAGTACAACAATGTACATACAAAACAGGGTTCCACATAATGTATTGGGAAAGATGAGACCAGAGGAGGCATTCTTAGGGAAGAAGCCAGATATCAGCTACTTCAAGATATTTGGGAGTATGGCATATTGTCACATTGTAGGGCCTACATGTTCCAAGTTAGATCAAACTATAGAGAGAGGGTACTTTGTGGGGTACAGTGAAACCTCAAAGGCATATCGGATATTTATCCCAAGGACCAGAAGGATCATATTCAGGCATGATGTCGATTTCATGGAGGACAAGGCATTCAAGAGGTCTAGAGATTTTCCAGTAGATGAT
This sequence comes from Sequoia sempervirens, assembly GCA_007258455.2. Lineage (NCBI taxonomy): Eukaryota > Viridiplantae > Streptophyta > Pinopsida > Cupressales > Cupressaceae > Sequoia > Sequoia sempervirens. The sequence goes on along the minus strand of VDFB02090115.1, from coordinate 49,679 downwards.
TAGAGTGAGCAACGAGTGGAAGCTCCAAGGATCATTCAACCAAATCAAGGGTAGTGAAACTCGAGTACAATTACTAGTACAAGCATAGGCTTAGGTGTTGAGAGTTCATAGAGTATGGAGCAACAAATGCAACAGATCCAAGAGATGCATCAGGGTGATATGGAGGTTGATACTTCATCCTCTATAGTTGGTAGAAAGAACCAACAGTCACAAAGGGATACTCAGGAGTTTGTGGGAGCTCCTAGGATGAGTAGTAGATAGCGGAGACAACCAACCAAGTATAATGACTATATGGCATTAGTTGGTCAATTGGTAGATAGTGATCCTTCTAGCTATCAAGAGGCTGCATAGCAGCAAGTGTGGCAAGATGTGATGGTTGAGGAAAATACCTCAATAGTGTAGAATGATGTATGGGAGGTTGTGCCTAAACCAATAGATAGGGCAGTGGTTGGATCACGTTAGATCTATAAGATCAAGCATGGTGCAGATGGTAGCATCGAGAAATACAAGGCAAGGTTCATGGCCAAGGGGTTCTCTCAAAAGGAGGGAATTGACTATGAGGAGACATTTTCTCTAGTGGCCAGGTATACTTATATATGAGTCGTGCTCTCACTTGCAACATAGATGGGATGGAAGATCCATCAGATGGATGTCAAGATGGCATTTCTTAATGGTGAATCGAAAGAGGAGGTATACATAGAACAACCAAAGGGCTTTGTGGCACACATCAATGCAACCCACATGTGCAAATTGAAGAGAGATTTGTATGGACTCAAGTAGGCTCCCAGGGCGTGGTATGAGCACATTGATAAATACTTGCAAGGAATGGGCTTCCTGAAGAGTGAAATAGATGCTAACCTCTACTACTTGGTGGTTGGGGGTGAGGTTCTCATTCTTGTTCTATATGTGGATGGCTTTTTTTTTACAACTTCACTGGGGCTCATAGAGGAGTGCAAGAGGGACCTTGCAACAAAGTTTGAGATGAAGGATTTGGGGCTTATGCACTACTTTCTAGGCATGGAGGTATGGCAGACAGATGGAGATATTTTCCTTGGAAAAGGGAAATACTACATTGAAATCTTGAGGAGGTTCGAGATGGAGGGTTGTAGAGCCATGTCTACTCGTATGATCATGAATTGGAAGAAGGTAGAAACATCCAAAGAGAAGGATGTAGACCCTACCTTATATAGGTATTTGATTGGGTCTCTCATGTATTTGGTCAACACCAGGCCAGATATATCCTTTGCAATAAACTCTCTTGGTCAATTCATGGTCGAGCTAAAGAGAGTGCATTGGACATCGACAAAGCATGTGTTGTGGTATTTGCATGGTACAATCGAGTATGGGATTAGATATGCTCGAGGTGATGGTATCAGGTTGATAGGCTATACTGATGCAGATTGGGCAGGCAATACATTAGATAGGAAAAACACTTCAGGGTGTTGCTTTAGCTTGGGATCAAGAGTTGTCTCTTAGTACAACAAGAAGCACAAGTTTGTGGCTTTCAGTTCTATAGAGAAAGAATACATAGCAGCTAGAATGGTGACCTATGGCTTCAGAAGTTGTTGGTAGCCTTGTTTGGTCAGAGGGTTGAGACTATAGTGATACACTGTGACAATTAGAGTTGCATAAAATTGTCTAAGAATTTGATGTTTCATGATAGGTCTAAACATATAGACATCATATATCACTTCATGAAGGATTGTGTATAGCGCAGGATTGTTCAACTACAATATATACCTACAAATCAGTAGGTAGCAGACATTTTGACTAAGGAATTCAAGAAGGTAAAATTCATCTTCTTCATAGATAAGTTAGGTGTCATGCAAAACACCTTCCTCGCTAAGAGGGAGTGTTAATTTATGTAGCTTGGACAGGTGTCTCCATTCCCAAGAAATTTTTATTTAATTATTTAATTATTTTCTAGAGACTTCTAGAAAGGGTTGAGTTGTCCAGATAATTGTGTAATTAAATAATTTATTCCTCTAGAGATTTCTAGAATCCATTTAGTTAGGGTTGTTAGAGTCCATTTAATCTTAGCCATTGATTGAGATTAAATCATGGCCATTGGTTTTCCAATGAGAAAATTATAAAAGGGGATCAATTGGCATTTGGAGAACACACACACTTGAGAAAGAATTGTAGTGATAGCAAGTAGATTTGCAATGAGAGAAAATAGTCTTGCAGTGTTAGCAAGGGCACAGTGATAGCATTGGGGATAGCAGTAGTGGAATTTAAGCAGGAGAAATTGAGGGAAGAATTTCTAGAGAATAATATTGTCGGAGCTCTGCCAATAACAGGCAAGCAGTTTATGTATCTCTGGTGCAGGAGCACCTTAGCTTAACTCCAATTGGTTATGAACAATTTTTGGCTTGTACTAACCTTAGCCAAGTTAGGATGTTTGTTGTGTTTTCTTTAGACCTTAGAAGGTCTTGTTTGTGTGGAAAGTTGGTCACTAGGACTTAGGACATTCTAGTTTGATCAAGGTTGTTAAATATTGCTTTGTTTAGCTTAAGACAAGATATGTTAGGATATAAAGTATTAAGTGTGTGCTAAACACATCCTCATTGGTAGAAGATGCTAATGGACAGTGAGGGAGGTGTTTGATTCAGAATCAAGGAGTTGGAGATCCTAAAATGAAGGGTGGTGGCGAAGTTGCAAGGATATTGCAAAATTGCATGCAACCTAACTGTTGGATTCCCTTAAAATCAGGGATGTCCAGTTGAGCAACTCCCCTTTAGTCATGGTAAATGCATCAAAATAGATGTAATGGCCCATAGCAAGCAGTTAGAGAGATCGTTGTAATAAAATTTTGGTGTGTTGAATAGAAGACAATGAGCAGATTTCTGAAATTTTTGTGTTTGTTTGTAAACCCCGTGAGTTTTTGGAGACAGTGATATCAAAGACTTTGTAAATATTGTTTTATCATTGTATTGGAGTTCTTAGCATAGTTTTGAGTCATTTTCCTTCCGTGTTTAGGTTGCTTAGGATAGAATTGTAGTTTTGACTTCATAGATTAGAGTTTAGGAAGCTCTTTAATTGCAGTTTTGAACAGTCATTTTTGGAATGACTCCCCCATAGCCACTGACCACGGGGCCCTCCTGAGACTGGTGGAATATGGGAAAGGATTTATTCATTTGTAAATATTTGACAATAGGAAACATAGAGCTTGGAGCAAAGAGTTTTATACCCAAACCCTAGGCGAGCTAGGACTGCCCGGTTAGGGAATTGGGAGTGAAAATTAAAGAACCAAGGTAGGGGAAGGGACCATTGTACGGTATTTGTACGGTTTCAAGGGGGTAAGATAGGATCTTCACATTCCAAAAGATTTGAGACTTCCATCAATACATTGGAGGTAGTTGTGACTCAAGAACCAGTGAAACCCTAGATGTAAGGTCAATTAGCCCTCCAACCCAAGATTATAGGAATCAGCTGTACCGAATAGGCAGAGGTTTGAAACCAAGTACAAGATTTAAAGCTCCAAAAAGGGTGTCAGGAAGTGACATTTGTTAGCTAGATCCTTTGGAGAGTTTGTTGCAAAAAAAGCCAAAAACCAACTAGTAAGGGCTAGTAGAAACTAGGCCTCTTCCAAGCAAGATTTGGAGATCGGGTAAAGTGAAGGTTAAAGAACCTCAAAGATGCATTCAAATGGTGGTGAAATGCATGAAAACAGAGCATCTACCTCCCCTGCAAAGAGTTCAAGACTGAGGATGATGTTGGAATCTAGACTCTTCTAAGTGTAGTGAGAAAGATTGAAATTTCAAGTGGTGTTGGATCCTCTAAGGTTAAGCACAAGGTTTGGAAATCTTGAAATAGAGTTAGGTCAGGCTTAGTTAATGATCTAAGTAGGACAGAGCCTAGAAAGTGTTAGGTTCATGGTGAAGGCAGAGTAATGTCTTCTTGCTGGTAGGTGCAAGCAAACCTTGGAGGCCACATACACCATATTGGTATCAGAGCTTAGCTTGATTCAAGCCTTGTGATTAATGTTTCAGCCCACTGAGTCAGTAGGAGAGAACACACCAAAGGAAGGAGCCATGGTGACAAATGCAGAACTAGCTAAAAAGGTAGAAGAGCAAGAGGAAGACAATCGGTTGCTCAGAGAAAGGATATCTCAAATGGAGAAACTCTTGGATGAAGTCCAAGAGACAGCAGATACTGTGAAGGACAAGATAAAGAAGAAGGAAGAGCAGGAAGCCAAGGAAAAAGAAGAGGATTTGGAGGAGGAAACTCCAAAGCCTGACCCTGTTCTTGCTGAAGAACCCTTCCTAAAAGCATTACAGGCCCTAAGTGGTAAAGCATTGGATGGTGTGCCACTTTTCAGTGGACAAATGGACCCTGATTCAGTTGTAGACTGGATTGAGAGCATTGAAAATCACTTTGAGTGTGATGGCATAACAGAGGCCCAAAAGGTAAAGGTGGCCAAGTCAAGGTTGAGAGGAGTAACTCTCACATGGTGGAAGTTCATACAATCTGAAAGAGAGAAAGAAGGAAAAGGTCCCATAGTTTCATGGAAAGGGATGGTAACCAAGATAAGGCAGACCTATCTCCCTGATGATTATGAAGTCCAATTGCATAGGAGAAGACACAATCTGAGGCAAAAAGATATGGATGTTCCAACCTATACAGAGGAGTTTCAAAAATTGTGCCTTAGATCAAAACTGGTTGAAGATGAGAGTATCCGGTTAGCAAGGTACCTAAATGGACTCAAATGGTCTATTCAAGAAGACATGAGTTTGGTAAACTTCAAAACAGTCCGCCAATGCTATCAAATGGCTTTGAAAATAGAGGAGAAAGGAAAAAAGAAGCAGGAACAAAAACCCAAAAGCAGAGGTAAAGGGAAAGACAGCAGAGGACAAAGAGGAAGTTATAGTGGAAGAAGCTCAGAATCAAGAGCCCAAGGAGAAGTCAGATTTTCTAAATAGCAAGAAGGAAGTTTAGTAGAGGTGGTAGAGGAAGAGGTTTCAGCTCAAGGGGAAGAAGTGGTGGACAAGGAAGAGGCAACTGCTTCACCAACATGAAATGTTATTATTGTAGCCAATTGGGACACCCAACCTATAGATGTCCAGAGAAAGGTAGCACTTCTCATGGAGGAGATAAGAGAACCAATCTGATTCAAGATGAGATAGCTGCAGCAAATAAACAACCTGAAGTACCATTGAACTCAGAGGAAGGTGAGAATCTCATGATGAGGAGGACTTTGATCAAGGAACCGGTTAAAGAAGAACCAAGCCAAAGAAGGTCTTTGTTCAGGATAAAGTGCAAGATGATGGGGAAAGTGTGTAAGGTCATTATAGACTCAGGTTCTACTGACAATATTGTGTCAGAGGAGGTAGACAGCAAGCTGAAATTGACAAGAATACCTCACAATAATCCTTACAAAGTCACATGGCTCAATAAGGGTCAGCACGTCTTGGTGAATGAACAAGCATGGGTGGAGTTTTCAATTGGCAAGTACAAGGACAAAGTTTTGTGTGATGTGTTACCTATGGATGCATGTCACTTGCTCCTAGGTAGGCCATGGAAATTTGACTATCAAGTTGTGCATGATGGAGCAAAGAACTAATACACCTTCAAGAAATACAATGTAACCTTCAAAATTCAGTCTTTGCTAGAAGATACTGAGGTGCAGATAGCAGGTTCTAAGCTGCTTATAGCTGGTGAAAAAGAGTTCTTAAAAGCTTTGGAAGAAGGAGAAGGAGTTGGCTATGCAGTGATGATCAAGCCAAGAGAGGTAAGCAAAGAAAAGGAAGCTAAAAAGAAAGAGTTACCCAAGGAGATACAAGACTTGTTGCAGACCTATGAAGGCATTGTAAGTAGTGGTCAACCAGCAACCTTACCTCCTAAAAGAGCCATAAGTCATAGGATAGACTTGATACCAGTAGCCACCCTTCCAAACAAAGCAGACTACAAGATGACACCTCAACAAAATGAGGAAATAGCCAGGCAGATTCAAGAACTTCTTGACCAAGGTCTCATTAGGAAAAGCATTAGTCCTTATGCAGTTCCCACTGTATTAGCACCTAAGAAAGGAGGAGAGTGGAGGCTTTGTACTGATTCGAAGGCAATAAACAAGATAACCATCAGGTATAGGTTCCATATTCCTAGGATTGAAGATCTCATGGATTGTCTAGGTGAAGCTAGGTACTATACCAAGATAGATTTAAAGAGTGGTTATCACCAAATTAAGATACATGAGGGAGATGAGTGGAAAAACAGCCTTCAAAATGAATAAGGGTCTCTATGAGTGGCTAGTTATGCCATTTGGATTATCTAATGCCCCCTCCACATTCATGAGACTCATGAATGAAATCCTCAAAGACTACATTGGCAAGTTTGTAGTAGTGTATCTTGATGATATACTAATCTACAGCAGAACAAGAGAAGAGCACCTCCAACATATTGAGTTGATTTTCAAGAAGCTGTAGGAGGAGAAGCTGATGATCAATCTGGAAAAGTGTGAGTTCATCAAAACAGAGAGGTGTACCTTGGATTTGTGCTATCACATGGCAACTTGAAGATGGACAACAGCAAAGTGGAAGCAATCCTCAATTGGCCTACTCCAAAGATAGCAACAGAGGTAAGAAGCTTCCATGGTCTTGCTCAATACTATAGAAATTTATAAGACAGTTTAGTGCTATTTGTGCTCCTATGTTGGATACCATTAAAGGAGGAATGAAAACCAAGTTTGTATGGAATGAGCAAGCTAACAAGAGTTTTGAGTTGCTAAAGGAAAAGATAGCTACCCAACCTGTTTTGGTGTTGCCAAGTTTTGAGAAGCTATTCACCATTGAATGTGATGCAAGCAATGTAGCTGGAGTTGTTCTCAGTCAAGAGGGCAGACCGGTGGCTTTTCATTCAGAGAAGCTAAGTGAAGCCAAGAAGAAGTACTCTTCTTATGACCTTGAGATGTATGCATTGGTCCAAGCACTAAGGAAGTGGAGGCACTACTTGCTTCCCAAGGAATTCATTGTGTACTCAGACAATCAAGCACTTAGTTTTCTGAATTCACAAGAGAAGTTGAGTCACAGGCACATGAAATGGCCCGTGGAGTATTTGCAAGCTTACACCTTCAATATCAAGCACAAGAAAGGAGCTCTCAACAAAGTGGCTGATGCATTGAGCAGAAGAGTCCTCACAATTCAGGAAATTTAGTTGAAGAGCATGGGAATAGATCACTTCAAAGATTTATATGCAGATGATGAAGACTTTATAGATATTTATAAGGTATGTCTTGCGTATAAGAACCATTTCCATAGCAAATATGTTGAATATACTTTGCAAAGTGATCTATTGTTTAAAGGGAATCAGCTTTGTGTTCCTAGAGGTTCTATTAGGGAAAACTTGATACAAGAGAAACATAATGGTGCATTGAGTGGTCATTTTGGGATCACCAAAACTCAAGAGCTTGTCCAAAGGTTTTATTATTGGCCAAAGATGAACTTAGATATCAAGAAGTATGTAGAGAGTTGTATAGTGTGTCAAAAAGCAAAAGGCACTTCTTCAAATGCAGGCCTATACCAGCCACTGCCTATCCCTTCTAGGCATGGGAATGCTTGAGCATGGACTTTGTAGTTGGTTTACCCAAGACAAGGCAAGGTATGGATAGTTTTTATGTTGTTGTAGACAGATTCAGCAAGATGGCTCACTTTGTACCCTACAAAACAACAAATGACGCGAGTCAAATAGCCTCTCTTTTCTTTAAGGAGATAGTCAGGATTCATGGCTTACCAATCAGCATTGTATTAGACAGGGATACTAAGTTTATGAGTCATTTTTGGAAGACTCTTTGGCAAAGAATGGGCACCAATTTGTCCTTTGGATCTGCATACCATCCCCAAACTGATGGTCAAACCGAAGTTGTGAATAGAACACTTGGAAACCTTTTAAGATGCTTGACCAAGGAGTATGGTCAACAATGGGATCAGATTATTGGGCAAGCTGAATATGCCTATAATGATACAGTGAATAGATCCAAAGGGAAGAGTCCCTTTGAAATTTTCTATGGACTGCACCCTAGAGGTATTTATGAGCTGAGAGAGTTGAAGGATGGAGTCAAGGGAAGTGGTTATGCTGATGACTTTGCTTGTGCAATGCAGGAAATTCATGAGACAGTTAGAAAAACCTTGGCAGAAAACACTATGAAACATAAGACTAAGGTGGATGAGCATAGGAGAGAAGTCCAATTCAATGTGGGAGACTTAGTGATGGTCCATTTGAACAAGGCTAGATTGCAGAAAGGAGTTCCTCACAAGCTGCAAATGAAGAGGATAGGTCCCTGTCCTATCTTGGAGAAGTATGGCAACAATGCTTTCAAGGTGCAATTGCCAGATGACAGTGGACTGTCCCCTGTTTTTAATGTTGCAAATCTAATACATTACAAAGGACCACCCCAAGATTTGGATTAGACACTCCATGAAGTCAGTCAAGATGTAGGAGAGCTCAAACTGCCCCCTGTCACAGTCAAACAAGCTGATAAGATCTTGGATACCAAGGTCTACAAGAGAACAAGGAGCAAGGAGTACAAAGAACAGCCGATCCAAAGACAAGGACAACCTGAAGTTGATGCAGTATGGATCAAGGAGGCAGAGTTCAAGAAGTTGGGAGTTGATCTCAACTTGCTCAATCCAAGGATGGATTGAATTTTTCTATTTTAGGGAGGATGGTGCAGGAGCACCTTGGCTTAACTCCAATTGGTTGTGAACAATTTTTGGCTTGTACTAACCTTAGCCAAGTCAGGATGTTTTTTTTGTTTGCTTTAGACCTTAGAAGGTCTTGTTTGTGTGGAAAGTTGGTCACTAGGACTTAGGACATCCTAGTTTGATCAAGGTTGTTAAATATTGCTTTGTTTAGCTTATGATAGCATATGTTAAAGGATATGAAGCATTAAGTGTGTGCTAAACACATCCTCATTGGTAGAATATGCTAATGGACAGTTAGGGAGGTGTTTGATTCAGAATCAAGGAGTTGGAGATCCTAAAATGAAGGGTGGTGGCGAAGTTGCAAGGATATTGCAAAATTGCATGCAACCTAACTGTTGGATTCCCTTAAAATCAGGGATGTCCAGTTGAGAAAATCCCCTTTAATCATGGTAAATGCATCAAAATAGATGTAATGGCCCATAGCAAGCAGTTAGAGAGATCGTTGTAATAAAATTTTGGTGTGTTGAATAGAAGACAATGAGCAGATTTCTGAAATTTTTGTGTTTGTTTGTAAACCCCGTGAGTTTTTGGAGACAGTGATATCAAAGACTTTGTAAATATTGTTTTATCATTGTATTGGAGTTATTAGCATAGTTTTGAGTCATTTTCCTTCCGTGTTCAGTTTGCTTAGGATAGAATTGTAGTTTTGACTTCATAGATTAGAGTTTAGGAAGCTCTTTAATTGCAGTTTTGAACAGTCATTTTTGGAATGACTCCCCCATAGTCACTGACCACGGGGCCCTCCTGAGACTGGTGGAATATGGGAAAGGATTTAGTCATTTGTAAATATTTGACAATAGGAAACATAGAGCTTGGAGCAAAGAGTTTTATACCCAAACCCTAGGCGAGCTAGGACTGCCCGGTTAGGGAATTGGGAGTGAAAATTAAAGAACCAAGGCAGGGGAAGGGACCACTGTACGGTATTTGTACGGTTTCAAGGGGGGTAAGATAGGATCTTCACATTCCAAAAGATTTGAGACTTCCATCAATACATTGGAGGTAGTTGTGACTCAAGAACCAGTGAAACCCTAGATGCAAGGTCAATTAGCCCTCCAACCCAAGATTATAGGAATCAGCTGTACGGAACAGGCAGAGGTTTGAAACCAAGTACAAGATTTAAAGCTCCAAAAAGGGTGTCAGGAAGTGACATTTTTTAGCCAGATCCTTTGGAGAGTTTGGGCAGAAAAAGCCAAAAACCGACTGGTAAGGGCTAGTAGAAACTAGGCCTCTTCCAATCAAGATTTGGAGATCGGGTAAAGTGAAGGTTAAAGAACCTCAAAGATGCATTCAAATGGTGGTGAAATGCATGAAAATAGAGCATCTACCTCCCCTGCAAAGAGTTCAAGACAGAGGATGATGTTGGCATCTAGACTCTTCTAGGTGTAGTGAGAAAGATTGAAATTTCAAGTGGTGTTTGTGAAGGAGACAACAATTTTGAGTGGTGTTGGATCCTCTAAGGTTAAGCACAAGGTTTGGAACTCTTGAAACAGAGTTAGGGCAGGCTTAGTTAATGATATAAGTCAGGACAGAGCCTAGAAAGTGTTAGGTTCATGGTGAAGGCAGAGTAATGTCTTCTTGATGTTAGGTGCAAGCAAACCTTGGAGGCCACATACACCAATCTCTTAATTTGCTGAAGTTTAATAAAATTCCTCATATGCAGTAGTGGCTTTCCCTTTGGGATTTTTCCATGAACAATTTGTCCAAAAATTTGTGTTCATTATTTTGCATGTTTTCTTCTCTATTCCTATGAAGTTTATTTGTGAAGTTGTAGTTGTGTTATTTTTCAATAGTTACTGTGAATTAATTTTCCAAAGTCAAATAATCTATTTAGATAGGAGATTAATAACCAGTAACTACAATATAATTTTCATAGATCTCACCTTGTATACCAATGCTAGGGATCCTCTTTAGGGTGAAGGATTGATAGGAGTCCCCTTCAAATATCCTCGACCTTCGCCTCTCTTGCTCTCAATCCTCTTCCCAAGTCCAATATTTTTTGAGGATCTTGACTGATTTAAGAGGAGAATAGAGTTTAACAGATGGATTGGTCATTCCTGAAGCACGATTATCTTCTTCATGGGTCTCCTGGAACATGGAAATTGAGCCTCATCACTCCCATAGCTGATATTGTGAATAGTTGATGGTGATAATGGCATGTTGTAGTTCTTTTTTTTACTAATAGTATATAATAATAATAATAATAATAATAATAATGATGATGATGATGATGATGATGATTAATGAATAATTAATGGAAAAATTATTTTAGTTTCTATAATACCTTTCAATAAGATATGGCATTCTAGAAATAATTTTTCTAATAGTGTTCTTTCTTCATATTTGAAAATATAGTTCATTGAAATATTTTTTTGTCGATTTCAATATTTTGGGATTACTTATCAATCCTATCTATTCTATTGGTAGACTCCATTTATCATTTCTTCACACCTATTTAACTCAATTAAATTTTTCTACAAATTTTCTTTGAAATTCAAAAAATTATGTCACTTGCCTTAATTTTATTGATGTGTTTTAATTCCTTAGAATCTAGTTTTAATATCATAAACACGTAGTTAATCGGTCTCTTCAAATCATAAATGATTAAATTTAACACATAAAATATAAATAATCATATTAGTGTTGTAATTTTTTCTTTTAATTTTTTTGTTTGAGCTCTCTATTACCATTTTGATGATGGATCACAAAGTGTGATTTGAAAAATTGATGCAAAAATATTTTACACAATCGAATCAAGAAACCATCTTAACAAGAAAGAATCGTGTTACAAACTATTTGAAGATATCAACTCATCAATACCACAAATAATGTACTTTGTTTGAATTAAAATATACTTAAAAAATGATTAGACTTGATTTGGTATATTGCTTTTGACTCCTAAAAGAATATTAAATATAGAAGCATGAAAATTTTGAAAATATATTTTTGTTCTCAAAATGCTAGAGATATAGTTTTATTCTTATTTAAATTTGAAGGATAATGCTTCAAAATTAAATTTTATCTAATAACTCATGTGGTAAAAGACTTCAAAAAAAAAGTTAACATTGAATAGTTTAATCTTTTAAACTATAGAATTCTCAACTTATTAGACTTAACACAAAGTTACTTAATATTTGTGCTTTATATTATTGTAACATATCAAAAAAACAAACTAAATTTAAAAATTAATTTTATATCTGAGAAAAAATTGAAATAAAAAGAACCCACAAAGATAATAAAACTCTTTGAAACTTGAAGTCACTAGAATTTTTGAAAAAAAATAAGCATACCCAAGAACATATAAAAACTAGAGTCTATTAAATAATTGATCAAAGTACTGAAAATAAAACCTTTGAAATATAAAAGATAAATTAAATTAATTTCACATGTAAGAAAGTTTATAGAAAAATAATTGAAAAATTATTAGAAAGAGACAAAAGCTTATTAGAAGGCAATATAAATAAAGAAGTAAATTATAAGAAACAAGAAAAATGTTTCAAACTAAAGACAAACTAGGAACGTACCATGGCTATCAAGAATTTTAGCAAAAAAATAGTGAAAATTAAAGTTCAAATCTAGAACACAATTAGGAAACTATTAAAATATTAGGTAAGAAAAATTTCAATTAGAAATTAAAAAAATATAAAAAGATGTTTAAAGAACCTTTGTTTAGTTTGGAATGTTGCAATAAGAGCTTAAAACAATAAGATATTTTGATTGAGTGAAATCTAATGTAAGGTTTATTTGTGTAAAAAAGAAAATGTGTTCTTATTGTACAAAAGAAAAGTAATAATGGATTATGTTTTAATCAAGTAGAAAGAAGATATACTTTGTTGAAGGCTTGGAATAGTATAATCTATTTGGATACAATGATAAATTTCTAACTAATACCAAAAGTTATAATGAATTTCATAAATGTGTTATTGTAATAGTAACCATGAATAAATATGAGAAGATTAAATTTATTCCATATCATGCTCATAAGTATTAGAAAAATAAAATTGAGAAACAAAATCATGTGTCAAGTTGATAAATGTATGATTAAATAAATTAACATAGACTAAAACACTATAAATATTCACCACTTAAGTAATGTGTAGTTTCACTAATATATGAGATGTTATCATCAAAATAGTCATAATTAGTAAAGAAAAAATGACTTTTTAACATGTATAGATGAATTCATAATGTCATTAAAATAATCATGTTATTAATCTTCTCTAGGATTAATGATATCAAAACACGTAGTCAATGAAGAGATAATTAAAAATAAATAAAATCTAGAGGAGAATAATGTCATATCCCCTCAATACTTTGTTAATCATTTTGCATGACTATTAGCCCCAATGTAATTTGGACCAGGGATAGAACTTCAGCCTTGATGGTGTAGACATAAATAATTGTGTGTGTGCATGTGAGTGTGTGTTAAATATGAACCTTAATATTATTATTAAATGATATTATCAATCCTATTATGTTATTTTAATTTAATGCATTGGATGTTTGGATTAACGTGGACTAATGACTTGGTTGTTGTACTTGTGTAAGGTTTTTTGTTGCATGCAAGTACCACAGCTGCAAAGTGAGGTGGATTATGTGGTTCTACAAGATGAGAGAAAGGTAATTGTTATGTCATTCTAGTGTTGACCATGCCAGTAGTTCTATCAACCCGAGGTTCATTCAAACCCAGGGCCTTAGAAATATAATAATCACCATAGTTATTCATTTCCGACTAGGCAGAGTCATCAAGATAATCTAAATAGTTATGGCTAAATTAAGGATCTTGCTAAATATGGTACAAGTTCACTAGAAATGGTAAATTTAACATACTAAAAATAAATTAAAGTAAATAAATACGTATCTAATTAAAAATAAATAAAATATACTATAATGTATGGTCCAAATAAATAAATTACATCGCTTAAATAAAATTATTTCACATAATTTAAAAACCTTAAAGTTGGGTGCTAGATAAACCAAGATATAGGCAACAAAAATAATAATAAATAATTAACGACCAAGTAAAGAGCTATGAGATATTAAATAAAAAAATGGTTTAAAACCATGAATAATAAAACATTAGTTGTTTATATCAAATGCAATATGGAGGGGAATTGAATCAAACCATTGAATAAAAGAAATAAAGTTTTCCATCGGGCAAATATGGAAAAAGAAAAGAGAAGGACGTAGGAAAAAGAAGGGATGCTTTCACAGGAGAAGAAGGCAGCACAGGGCAACAACAAAGGAAAAATCTCGACCAAGGAGGAAGAAGCTTGGTGAGGAGGAGGACATTAGAGGCATTAAGAGGCCTAACAACCTCTACAACTACCGCCAATGGCAGGAAGAAGCTTTGACCAACACGCCATGAAAAAATCCATCCATTTCTTCTTTAACTAGACTGGCAGCATCTCATTTTGGGAAGAGAGGATTTGGGGGGAAAGAGAAGAAGAAGAAACAAAGGGCGTGGTTGAAGTGTGGACCGGTTTTGAAGAGGAGACCAGAGTTTCGTAGCTAGGGCATTCCATTTTTCTACTCAAGATCTCACCATCTCAGGTTTGAAATCTTTCTATTATGCGGTCTATGTTATAGCCTTTGTGAAATATTATTTTTGGCTTTGGAATCTTGATGTAAAGTTCTTGCAATAATTTTTTTGGAGAGGTCACCATATGCTCAAGTGTTGGGAGCTATTTTTATTTTATAAATTTAAGCAAGTGTAAAGGAAATAACTTAAGAAACTAAGAATATAGAAAATAAATCTCCACACCAATTGTAGGATGGGGTGCTTGAATAGGGAATCTATTCTTGCATATTCTGAACACAAAAAAATCTCATAGGGAAATGAGGGCAAAGTATTTTGACTTAACCTGAGATTTTAGAATTATCAAATCATATAGTTGCTTGACTACATAAATATTAGAGAGGCTCAATAATTTAGACTGTATGCAAGTATTTTCTCTTTGAGCTATAATAGTTAGTTCATGTTCATTTCATTTGTAGGAATGAGTCTCAACGATTGATAAGTTGATAAGTTGATAATCTTTTAGTTAGAGGCATAAGGGGAGAGAAGGGTTTGAAAACATCCATTTAAGGTAGCATTAAGCAACTAAGAAAGTGTGACAAATTCATTTTCGCCTTCACAACTACCTTACACCATTTCTATGTTACCCCATTAAGGTGTGAGCAGAGATTTAAGGAAACATAAATCTAAGTGGTAAGATCTATGAATTTAACTTTTCGCCATGATAAATACAATAATGTGTTTACCATCCTTATGGGAATAACTAGATTTACTACTCTATTAGCTTCATATGTTGGTTCAACTACATAGCCTTTAACCATATGGGAAAGTGAGTTGTTAGTAGGTAATAGTTCTACTTCTGCCAGCTATGAGTAAGACTTAATAATGGTTTTATTTTTCTTTAGTAAGCTAGTTGGTCAAATCTAATGCAGTGGAGTTAAAATATCTCTTTCAGCCTTAATCTTAATGGCCTAATTTTTCTTTTAAGTCTGATATAAAAAGAGAGGATTAAGATGACTCCCTTAGTTATTATCTTATTGGATTGATCTTACTGTAGAAATGGTGTGGATCAAATCCATTACAAATAAAATGAAAATATGTGAGATGCTAACTCTATGTAATACTTGCACTTTGCATAATCTCTTCCCAAAAGAGATTGTGGCAAGGTATTTCCCCTTCATAGAGGTTCCCCAAATTTGAAGCATCAAACAATATTATTGAAAAACAATAACTCTTTCATGACCTTTGGCTAAACTAAGATGAAGACATAGTAGAATGTAAATAGCGCTTGGGGAAGGTGAATTGATCTATCGTTGTCCCAAAGACAACCATCTATATGTGGGGTTTTTTTGTTATGAATGAGCTAATAGGAAGTCATTCTCCTCTAATGGAGTACTTGAACTGTTGTAGTGTGGAATTACAGTCTCTATAACTCTGTGTCTTGAAAATTATTCTTGAATGAATGAATAGAATAGGTAATCACCTCAAGCTATCTAGAGATGTATAGTTACCTTCTCTCCCCCATAAGGTTTCTATGAGTATGAGGTTCTCTTCATGAAATATCTAGCCAAGCCATGTCATGCTTTGTTGCAACTATGATGGGAGACTATTGATCCTAAGTTGGAACCTACTAAGTTTGAGTTGGGAACCTACTTTTGGTCTAGCGCTAAACCTAAGACAATGAATAGTACTACTCAAGATGACCAGTAGTCTAGGAGTAGAACTAGGCTCGAATGGACAAAAGGCTAGGGGCAATGCTATGCTTGAGATGGACTATAGTCTAGGGGTGGTGCTAAGCTCAATATGGACGAAAGTATAGGGGAAAGACCAAGATCGAGAGGGACAATAGTCTAGGGACAACACTATGCTCGAGATGGATAAGAGTTTAGAAGTAGTACTAGCTCAAGATGGTCATTAGTCTAGGGCATTCCATGCCAACGATGGCTACTCTTGTTTGTTTAGCTGATAGAAGGACATCAAGAAGGAAAATTCCCAAGAAAACTCAAGTAGGTAGAATGAACTTCCTGTGTAACCCTATAGTCATTAAGGGATCCTTAAGCTACCATAACTAGGTGTACCATGGAAAGAGGGTCACTAGAAATACAATTTTGCACATAGTTTAATGGATTGAATGACACACTCTCTGTCTCTCACCACGGGCCACATAATCCACTTGGGCAGGTGAATAGGGTTTGAATCCACTTTGGTTGGGATTAGTTTGCACCCCACCATGAGCAGAGTAAGCAGGGATGTGGAGATAACTTGAACTTGACCATGAAGGTATGTATAAGCTAGTTAACTTAGCTTCCTTATGGTTTAATGCAGCAAGTTGTACTAGTGGATTATGTAACTGATATGATATGAACATGAGAATATGTATGCTATCATTATGTAGTGGATGAAGAGATGGTAAAACATCAATAAAATCTAGACAAGAATCAATTGAATTAGCATGAGAGTATATGCTATCATTATGTAATGAATCACTAGGATCATCATGGAAAAAATAGGCCCTTAAGTGGCAAAAATTTCAAAAAAAATAGAGTTAGGCATCTTGACGTAAAAATTTGAATAAGTTGTTTATATTATTTCAAAAATATGTAAGAATAGAATCTGTAGCAAATTGAATGTAGTTTCTAAACTACTAGGTCTATTTAAAAATTAAAAAAAATCTATTTGGTAAAAATTTGAAATATCAATGCAATAGTACTTAAATTTCAAGGAAAAAATAAGAAGTAGGCATCTGTCTAACCACCCTAACCACAAGAAAATGATAATATTTTAGATATAAGTAGAAGACTCGTGTCCCAATGTGATGCATAATTTTTTGTATTTTTTTCAAGTAAATAATTAGTTATGATTTTTTATTACAAATTTTAAAAAATATAAAAAACTCGTATGTTTGACCACCTTAACTTGGTCAAAACTTCATGAAATTCTTTTTTTTTAAAATCTTATAGTATGCGAAACATGGAATGTGATGCCTATTTCAAATTCAAAATCTGTGATACTATTTTAAAGCTATAGATGTTTTTCAATCAACCTATCAATTAGGACTTTAGTCATAATTCAAATAGAAAATGAATAATAATTATTTATTAAATTCAAGATAAAGCATAATTTATATTGGTGAAAAGTTGAGAATCTCCTTTAAAAACCCTTTTTGTTTCATCAATTTTGGGAAAAAAAAGTTGTCAACCACATACCCTACACATACCTATCATATCGCCACTTTTTGGCCCATCATGATCCTGCACATAGCCATTACGTATAAAACAAGCTAATTTGCATAAATCATTATCCTTAATACTTCAAAAGATAATAAATCTAATGGAATAAATATAAAGATATCAACATCACCTAATGTAAAAAAATGGTGTAACTACATTACATTAAGTATTAACCCTAAATGTATTTCTTGAAGGTTGGGTCACAATAGCATCATCCACTATATAAAGAAAACAATCATCATGAATAAATTATAAGAAGTAAAATCTTCTATAGCAAACTAAAAAAATACTAATATTTGTTTAGAGAAAAATTAGATATAAAATTTAGTTTTCTTGCATACCTATCTAAAATATTTCATGTAAAAGTTATTCTTCATTCCTATTTAACTTCTAAACTAATATAGAATGTACATTTTCCTCCAAATATAATAGAAGTTTTTTATAACTACTAAGTTTTTGACCATTAATGAATCTTTACTGGCTTCACTTTCTTCTTGCCCTCGTGCTCGTCATCTCCACCCCTATTACTATTGCTCGTGGCTTGGGCATTATGCAAGGTTTGACCATCTCATCCACATGGTTCCACCAATTCGCTTTGGAATAGGGTCTGGACATCCATCAAATCATAAACGATGTGGGAATTTTTTCAAATGTTGTAGTTGCGATCCTTCTCAAATTAACATTCCTACATTATACTTTCTATCATTTTGAAACCCTAAAGCGAGAATATCATATTTGATATAGTCAATTAAAACCCTAGTTTGTAAATATCGTTGTTTATGTTTTAAGGCCTTTATTAATAAGGATATTGCGATCTGTGTCTGGATCAAAACTGGATGGTGGTAGAAAACTACATGGGTCTACAGAGGTTTCTTATATCCCACGTAGTAGGAGGTGGAACCATCTCAAGGCTTGGATTTCTTCTCCTAGAGAGGCCTTTTGTGAACCACGGAAAACAACCCAAGTTGGGTTTCACAATTTACCAGGCCTTAAAATTTGTAAGTGAACCCTCCGACAACATGCTCTCATCTCATTTGTTGTTAGATCAGATTGATTTTGTTGCTCTGTTAGATAACGAGGCCATTTACGAAATTGAGCACCCTACTTACACTAGCCTTAATAGGCTTGTTTCCCAGGTCAGTAATTGCCTTTCCTATTTCCTGCATTTATGTCTAGGTCTTTAATTATTTCATGTAGACTTGTAATCCCCCTCATGGAAAGTAAAAGTAAATGATCTAGTGTCACATGTACAAAGGAGATATTGTGACCAAGGGTGTGAATGTTGACTAGTTGAACCCTCTGATAGTGTGCCCTCAACTCATTCATTTGTAGAGTGGATTGATTTTGCTACTAATTGAGTGCCCTACTTACACAGGCTTGTTTCACAGGTTAGTAACTGTCTTTCCTATTTCCTGCTTTTATGTCTAGGTCTTTAATTATTTCATGTAGACTTACAATCCCCCTCATGCAAAGTAAATGGTTTGGCGTCACATGTACAAAGGAGATATTGTGACCAAGGCTATGAATGATGATTGGTGTCCTATCGTGTTCAAATGGTATCAATAATGAGCCACCAACCATGGTTACTGGTGGCAATCTTACTAAAGGGGCAGAGGATTGTTTGCATGATTTCTAACTCAACAAGTGTTAGTTATTACAAGTTTGATCTCATGTATGTCAAGTGTGTCATTCCTTAGGTAACATTGGATGGTACCTCCTATCTATTGTATAGACTCTGCTCAGGGTTTACTACGATGGCTATAACGTGATATTCTATTTCTTCATTTAGTTTTGGATTTGTAGGGATGGCCAAAGCAACATTGTTAAGCAACAAAATTTAAATATTGAAATTGATATTCAAGTAGTCATAAAGTTCTAAAGCTCCATTTTACTGCTTACACAATTGTTATAACTTATCATAGAATGTTAATGCTTATTTCGTTTGTCTTGCAGAATTATGATATTCTTATGTCTTAAAAGAAGTAATTAGAAACGTCTTGCAAAATTATTAGCAAGTAGCTCTAGAACATCAATGCTTATTTCGTTTTTGTAAATTTCATTTAAAGCATGCCTAGTATTGAAGTGTGTTTTGCATCAACCTTTGATGGCAGGGAACTTGGATGCACAAGTATTTTAGATAAAATCCTATTAGGAGCATTCGTGTTCTAGTCACTGTCGAACAAATATGTTTCTTTTATTTACAGTTCTATATAATTGTAATTATCTTCAAAAGCCTAATTTCTTGATTTTGGTATGCTAATAGTTGTATGCAGGCCTGGAATTTGATGGTCTATTTGACCGTTTTTTGCATTTTGGACCGTATATTACAACCTAAAAAATTATTAGACCGTATCATTTGACTTGCTATATTTTTATATAACCGTAAAATTGACACTTAAAATTATTATTAAACCGTAAAAATTTATTGTATATACATACATATATATATATATATAATAAAATAATTTTTATGATAAAAATATAAATTAGTTTAGATTTGGAATAATTCTTTCTAATTTCACTTTATATTAATATATATAATTTATTATAAATATATTTATTAATTCAAAATCTGTTGAAAATAGAATATTTTCAAGATTAAATATAATTTTTTCTAATTTTTTAAAGATTTTGACATTTTTATTAATAGTTATCATTGCTTTTTATTAATATATATGATTTATAATATTTATTATAAAAATTATATTAATTCAAAATCTTTTCAAAATAGAATATAATTGATTTTTAACTTTTTGAATATTTTAACAAGATTTATTTTCTACATAATTTAGAAATTTAACATTAAATTTAAGATTTTTTAGATTTATTTCGAATTATCAATATATTCTAATTTTACATTTTTTTTAATATATATAGGATATCCTTATGAATAATCACATAACACAAATTTTCACTGTTGAAAGTATTTATTTTATAGCATTGTAACTTGTTATTTTAACAGCATTTTGTTGATTCCCAACTTTGATTTTTTTAAACATAATACAGCATAAAACTTATTGGTGAGCAATAAGCATGTTCAAATTTTATTTTCTCAGCTTTGATTTTTTTCAACATAATACAACATTTAGGGATTAAGCATTTTTTTTTTACAGGCGATTCACTGCCGGCTTTGTTTCCTTAAAGCATTTTTTTTAACAGGCGATTCATCGGCTTTGATTCCTTAAAGCATTTTTTTTATAGACAATTCACCGGATTTGTTTAAAGGTGCAGTGAAACAGGTGATTTCTATATATCACAATGAAATGGTTGAGTGCAATGGTGTTTTGTTTTGGAGCACAGTGTGTCCTATTACTATTGTGGCTTTCAGTATTCAAGATGATAGTTTTATTAAACCGGTAAAAATAGCTGAATTCCCAATCCACCTTATTATTGGAGATAATATGATTGAAGGAGAAATGAAATCATTTATGGTGGCATATGGATTGTCAGTTCTGGCGATAGCAGTAATTAAGGATCTTTCAAAGCCAATGAAAATAGTTATCATGGAGTTGTTTAGGGATGAGAAAGATCCATTGTTTTGGAAATGGAGAGAGTTTGTAAGCATGCCTCCTGCCTCTGTCCCTCAATATCTTGAGATGAGCCATGAAAGTAGTTGGCAGTGGGGATGTGTTGGTGTGGGGGATTACCTGTGCTTTAGCTGTGTAGAAGATGTAGAATGTCCAAAGGTGGCTGCATATAATTTAAGGGAAGGACTTTGGCAATGCCTTCCTCAACGTCCTGGTACAAAATTTTTCGAGATGATGTCATTTGAACCTAAGCTTATGGGGAAGGTGTAAGTCCAAGTCCTTTGGATGAATATTAAAAAATAAATAAATAAATAAAATTATTTTTATTTGAATTCAAGTTTATAGTGGAAGTGTAACTATTCTATGTAAATATACTATTCCAATTTCAGGCCACGCAGCAGTCATATTTTTTACAATTGGTTGAAGAGTATATCCATTATATTTTCCTCATATATGGTGTGTAAATGATGTGTATGTTTGTGCCTTCACAAAACTAAATATGATGGGAAACCGTAAAAAAGAAGTCCCTAACAATAGAGTGAACATCTAAAAACAGCGCATGCATGTATGAAATCTAATAGTTTGGTGCTGCGAATGAAGAGTTGCATGTAGAAAGATTCATGCATCAATTGTCAATATCTATCAAGGATTACCTCGGCTTTATTGTTTATGGAAGTTATAAAATCATGGCTTTATTGTTTATGGAGGTTATAATTTATATGATACATAATATTAAAAAAAATCAAATTACTTGTGTTATTAAAAATAGAAATTTATAAAAAAAAAAAAATCATATTTAATATGTATGATTAATAAAATCAATAATATTTTAATATAAAAGATTTTATATAAAAACAAATATAAATTAAATATTTTTTGACAGTTAAATTTTTTCATAAAACGTAAAGTGACAGGTATTTAAATGAACAAACCGTCACAAAATTTTCATATGACAGGTAGGGGTGGCCGTCAAATTCCAGGCCTGGTTGTATGTGGTTTAGTAGGTATCTTGCCAATATTGGAAAACCCTTACTCAGTAACAGAGTTGACCAGGAAAAGGTTCGGGAGTGGTTAGAGAAGAATCATCACTTAAAAGCCAGCTCTTCATATAGCAAATCCAAAAGGCAAGTTGCATTTTACAGCTTGCAAAATCTCCTAATCTTGCAGAAGTACCATAGACAAATTTAAGAAATTGAGGAAAGATTGAAGGACCAGGATGCTTTGACTTCATATTCTTATTAGCTTGCTGACTTTCTGAAAATCATTTGAATCATGCTGAGTATTTGACTCGATGTGAGTTTTCTGTGAAAGATTGTGTATTTATTCCTACACTCGCTAGAATTTTTAGGTATTGAAGTTGGACAAGGGATGGTAGCCCCTACACCTGCAAGAATCACTTGCTTACAACCTGCTGAAAAAAGAGCATGAGCACATGTGAGGCTCGGCTACACTGCCTCCTCCCACCACCATGACCATCTTTATTTCCTTCCTCCTCATCACTCACACATTTAATTGTGGTTTTGTATCTTTTAAATCCCAAAATTTAGGCTCTGAAATTTCTCTCCATCTTTCTTTGTTGCCATTGTGATTAAGGACATTGTCATTGTCTTAGAGACTATTTGGGTGAATGAAGAGTGAGGCTAAAACATAAAAATGCTATCCTTGGCTATAGATTCTCTCGACATTAGATTATAATTGTTAACTAAAATCCAAATCTCTGGGAGTAAGGTCTATCTATGGTAAATTTTTTGTCATTATTTAATCCTACCATTGAACACAGAAACCGCAATCGTCGACAAAGATAAAGCTTTTGTCATTATATGATTAAAATCCACTAAGTTGCAAGTCTGCGGAAGATGGGTTGTGTTGCACTGTAATTATTTTGCCTTCATTCGAGATTAATCAAATCATATGAAATTTGTTTCGGACTGTCCCTTCATTTTTCTGTTCTTGCCATGCATGTTTCTCTTGCCACAAAATTGATATCTAGACATTCGGATTTCCCTAAGTCTTGGATTGAATGGGCATATGGACATTTCGATTTCCAAGACATGGTTTATACTATGGCTATAGTTTCTAATGATCCATCCCACATTTATTTTGGTGGTTTTATTTTGAAGTACAGGTTATTGATTCTAGTAATTAAGTTTAATTAGAAATCTTCCATAAATGAAATTAGGTAATGACATCTTTAGATCTTAACCACCAAATATAGCACTAATGAATTTGAATGCATCATTAGTAAATATGATGTATACATAAAGTTCTCGTATATAAAAAAAAAATAGGGATGTTAGATTCAACCATTAATGTGCCCATTACAATATAAATGCATCTAAGATTATTGTTCTCTATCTTGTTGCTAATTCTTCTTAGGTTCACACTCTTCACGTTAATAACCTCTTACAAAACTTTTGGTGTCTCCCAAAACACAATTTTCAAAGTGTAACCAAAGATATTTTGTATTACTTGAATATGACTTTGCACTTCAATATTTAAATCAAATTTAAAATACCAACTCTCTAATTCCATCAATGCAATAGTTAAAGAAATTTAAGATATTCACTTCGCAATTGAAAATTTATATACTTATATTCATTTGATTGCATTTTTCACCTAAAAAATATATATTAAATGACCTAAATGTAGTACATACTTCAAAAAAATTATGGTTTACACAAACCATGAATCACCAATGTGCCTTCAAGATTAATTCAACAACCATAAAGACAAACAATTGATACCACAAATGTATACTATAGGAAACAACAAATTCAATCAAAATTTGTTCAACAAAAAACAATCATTTTCATCTAAATCTATGTGAATGTTCCATGTATCTTAATGGTGAGAGTGAAATATATTAGTAGTTAGAGTGATAGATAGAAGTTTAAAATAAAACAAATAATGACAACTTGAGCATACATCTTAGTAAACACCAATTTTTTTAAATATATACCACTTCTTTGCATACGTCTTATTCTAATTTAAATAATCAACGACTAGTCAAGAAGAAATAATAATTGCCATGTGGCTGTATTCTTCCATGCTCGAAAGCAAAAATATTTATCACGTCATGATTTTTCTATGTTTTTTTCTCCAACAAACTTATTATCAAATAGTAATTATATCCTTGAATAATTTATGAATTTTATTGTCCTCTTCGTCACCTTTCTAGAACATTTTGAATTTCCACATTTCAATACCAAATGAGAAAGATGTCATGTTTTTAATCCTACAACAAGAATTTGAATGCCCAACACAATATTCTGAATGCCTAGCACATCTTCTCATGCCTCTGCAAGTTTTGGAATGGGATTGACAAACCACAACACAAGATCAAATTACTCTAATACAATGTAAACATGGTGATCAAAATTATTGGAAAGAGAATGGATATGATTCATGGAAGGGTTAACAATTGGGTTGTAATGAAGTGAATTAGCATAGGGATATGTAGCACATGAACTATGATGCTTGAATGAGGGATGAATAAAATGGGAAAAGGTAAAGAGGAAATATCTTGAACTTTAGAATTTAATTTTTTAATTATGCAATGTCATCTTGTTCATTTTTGGTTTCACACTCCAAATTTTGTTTTTTTAATCAACTTGATATGATATTCAATTCTATATCAATCTAATAAAATTAATACAAAATATGAAAAATGTGATTGCATGTTAAAAAATTCAAACATAAAACATTCTATCACTCTATCTCACCATCTATATCTCTTTATCTCTCCCTCTCCCTCTCCCTCTATATCTCTTTATCTCTTTATCTCCCCCCTTCCCGCGCCCTCTCTCTCTATATCTCTTTATCTCTCCCTCTACCTATATCTCTCTATCTATTTGTCTCATTCTTCCTCTCTCACTCTATCTTCATTTCTACCTCTATTTTCCTCTCTCCCCCTTTATCTCTGGACATGTCGCCATATAAGAGATAGAAAGGGAAAGAGGGATAGAGAAAAGAAAAACAAACTTTTGATTACTTGTTTCATTCCAAAAATCCAAGAATAACATTTGTCCTTGGGGGGTTATGCTCAAGGTAGCATGATGTTTGATATAGAGAGAAAAACTTAAAGAGAGAAAAAGACATATCTCATTATCTCTTCATCTCTCTCTACCCCTATATCTCTCCCTCTATCTACCTCTATCTATATATCACTTCCTATCTCTATCTTTATCTTTCTATATCTCCCACTCTCATTCTCTCCCTCGCTCTCCCTCTAAATATTTATCTCTTCCATCTCAATCTATCGCTTTCTCCTCTCTCTCACACACTCTGTCTATCCCTTTACTTCTCTCCATATCCTTCTCCTCCTCTATCTCCATCTCCATCTTCCTCTCTATCTCTCTTCTATCTCTCTATTGTTCTACCCCTCTATATATCCCTCTTTATATCCATATCTATATCTCTCCCCTCTCTCCCTATTACAAACATAACATGAATGTCTTGATAATGAAGCCTAATTATATTAATCATTTAGAGGCTTTTTCCAGTCATTTTTTAATCCTGTAAGTGAATGTTAATTGATTTGAAGCTATCACTTCTCCATTGAGACCTTTGTTACACAAACGTCATTTGTTAAATGACCTACCAATTGACCTCATGTACTACACATCTGAAAAAAAAGCCACCAAAATTTTCTCTACTTGACCTTTCATACCTTTTCCGTGTACCCATCGCACAACAAGGTGCAGTTGCTAGTAATTAATAATCCATCAAAAACTTTATTAAAATAAATAAATAAATTTAATGATGCCGCTTCTTGTCCGCAGTTTATATGATTTAAAAAGTGAAGTTCCGCGTTTCAGGCCATTGTCACACGGAGTAAAGCTATACACGTCAGGGCAATTTCCGCGTAGTAACGCGCACATTTGCGATGTTGGGAGGCAACTTCATCCGAAGTCATCTCTTGCGACATTTAATAGCTCCAATACATCACCATACCTTCGTACAGATTTCTCTAAACAAAAGGGATCAATTCTGTTTGAATTTCTGTTGACGATGGAGGATCTGATTGCAAAAATATGGTCATTTATCGGTCTTTTCACGCTGCTGCAAAACATTCTTCCCCCACGCCTGCACCAAATCTTAATGGATTGGTTATCATCTATTAAGGATTATTTTAACCGTCCCCAGTACCATCTGGATATTCCAGAATTCAAGGACAGTCATGGAGTCAACGCCAACGAACTGTATGAAATCGTTGAGCGCTATCTCGACGGCGTAGATAGCATTGCCCATACCCGAAGACTGACTGTGTTTCGTGCGAGGAATTCCACCAATTTGGGGTTCTGCCCCGCGTTTGATGAGGTGGTAGAGGACAGCTTCAGGGGAGTCAAGGTATGGTGGACTCACAGTGCCCTCCTTGAGCAGCTCAATGGAGAAGGAGGAGGAGATCGCAATGCAGCGAACGAGAGGCGGAGATTTACTCTCAAAGCGGAGAAGCCAGACAGAGACTTCCTGTGCGCTTACTTCGATTACATTACAAATCGCGCAGCAGAGCTTAATACGCTCAACAAAGACCTCACACTGTATACCAATGCAGGGGACGCTCTTTGGGGTGAAGGATGGACAGGAGTCCCCTTCAAACATCCCACGACCTTCGCCTCTCTCGCTCTCGATCCCCTGCTCAAGTCCAGAATTCTGAAGGATCTCGACCGTTTTAAGAGGGGAAAAGAATTTTACAGACGGATTGGGCGTTCCTGGAAGCGAGGGTATCTTCTTCACGGGCCGCCTGGAACATGGAAATCGAGCCTCATAGCTGCCATTGCTAACTACATGAGATACGATGTTTATGATCTGGAGCTCACGCAGGTGAATGATAACACCGAGCTCCGCGCGCTTCTCACCCAAACGAAAGAGAAATCTGTGATTATTATTGAGGACATTGACTGCTCGCTCAATCTGGCTAATAGGGTTTCGAATCCTCTAACGGGAGATCAAGAAGAGCAGAAAAGGAACGGCATTACATTGTCTGGTTTGCTCAATTTGACGGACGGGCTGTGGTCCTGCTGCGGCGAGGAGCGCATTATTGTGTTTACAACGAATCACAAGGAAATGCTTGATCCTGCCCTGCTCCGAAGTGGGAGGATGGACATGCACATTCTCCTCTCCTTCTGCACTTTCGATGCATTTAAATCTCTTGCCTTCAATTATTTGCAGGTTGACGACCATCCTCTGTTTGCAGCAGTGAAGGAGAAGATGGATTCTGGGGCGGAAATGACTTGTGCAGAAATTATAGAGGTTTTGATGAATAAAGTCGAGGAGCCCTGTGAAGCGTTGAAAGATGTTATTTGCGCTCTGGAGGCCAAGATTAAGGTAAAAGAGGAAATGGTTTCAGTTCCATCCACACCTCACCAAGATGCGGAAGAAGAGAATCAAAACGCCAAAACAAGAAAGAGTTGTCACAAGGGATGCTCAAGGAAAAGGCGAGGAAAATGCAGAGGGTGCAGGCGCATTGAGTCCCACGTTTTCACCTGAAATAGTTATGTGGTGATGCCCTACCTTCTTGTTTGGTGTAACAAATGATGTGATAGCCCACCAAATGGGGCGACTATAAAGTATAAACTAGTAGCTTTTGTTGCTGTTAGTTTTTTCAAGCGCGTGCTGACATTCTTAGAAAAGAAAGGTTCTGAAAGTGACTTGTGTGGATATGGGTTTCTTAAAATTATTATTGTACTTTTATTCGTTCACAATGTCATGTATTCTAACAACAATAGAGGTGATTGATTTATGCCTTATAAAAAGAGATCCATTTTAGTCTATATCATGATTAATTATTCTTAGTTTACGTCCTGTACTTTCTCTTTGTCTTCCCATTTTTTTTCATATTTCATCTTGTTGTCCACTTCACTAGTTTTTCATCATTTTCTTTCTTTACTTGCATTTGGCCTATCATGATTAGGCTATTGATCTAATTGATTTGTTAGGCTATTGATCTAGTTGATTTTTCAAAGCAAAGAAATCTATGTTGATATATTTTAGAGCATAAGAGGAAGGGAAGATATAACTTGAAGAAGATTAAGAAGTGGAAAATGGTATTTCATAGCATTTTGTTTCTCTCTAGTTACAGTGTTTAATCTCTTGCTTCCTCCCCATCTCATGGGTATAGATGTGGTTGTGTTCAATCTACCAAATGAGATTGAGGATCCTAGTATCAAAGCTTTTAGTTGCGTGGATCCAAAATCTTGCTTCTCACATGTGATTTCATCCTTCTTAGTCACCTTTTACCTCTTGTCATGGGTGTGGTACTCCTAATTGGTTAGATTTTGTAAAGCTCCCTCACTTAGACTTGACTATTTTCCTTGTTCATGCTTAATAGTCTATTGATGAAGACTAGGAGGCGGAGGATGTTTAATGGCTAGGAGCCTATTGGTGACATTCCTAACCTTGTTGATGTGTGGGGTAAACCCAATTATTGTGATCTCACAGATGTAGATGGCATTGCCCATACTTGAAGACTATGTTTCATGTAAAAAATTCCACCAATTTTTGGTTCTACCCAACATTTGATGAGGTAGTAGAGGATTGCTTCAAGGGAGTCAAGTTGTGGTGGATTCACATGTCCTACATGAGCAGCATGATGGAGGAGGACGAGGAAACAATGCAAAATACCTAGTCTCAAAGATCTTAGTTGTAAGGATCCAAAAATCATGCTTCTTATAGGTGGTCTCATCCATCTCCATCACCTTCCACCTCTTATCATGAGTTTGGTGCTCTTAGTCAGAATTTATCAAGCTCCCTCAATTAGACTTAGCTATTTTTCCTTGTTCATTCTTAATAACCTATTGTGATCTCCTTCTTATTAGTGTTGCTCTTATCACTTAATGTCTTTCTTTATTTATATTGATGTTCAAGCTAAACCTCATTGTGAATGTTTTTTTATCTTTTATTTGGACTTGGTTCCACTTAGACTCTAATGATTGGCCTTCTACCATCCACTTTTTTTGTGAATAGTGTATTATTATATTTTTAGTTGATAGAAAGTGATATAAGCTAATTTATTAAAAAAATTAAAATTATGGATTCCCTTATTTGATAAAATGTACTATCACTAACTAATTTATTTTCCATTTATGTTTCTATATCCTTGCAAATGTTTAGGGTTGAGGGGAGGCTAATGAAAAGTATTTGTAACAAGGCATTGCAAATCAAGAGTGAGTTTCTAATTAAAAAAGGTCCAATATCTAATTCAATGGGACGATATAAATCTCTTTTAAAGAAGACAAAGGCATTGGTTCTCGTAATGGCAACCAAATATGGATCTAAATTAGGTGAGTACTATCACTAACTAATCAATTTTCCATTTTTGTTTTTATATCCTTGTAAATGTTTAGGGTTGAGGGGTGCTAATGAAAACTATTTGTAACAAGGCACTACAAATCAAGAGAGAGATTCTAGTTAAAAAAGCCAAATATCTAATTAGATCATGGGATGATATAAATCTCTTTTGAAGACAAAGGCATTGGTTCTCATAATGGCAACCAAATATGGATCTAAATTGGGTGAGTACAAAAAGGGTGTTAAATTTCCTTAGATAACATAACTTCCTATCTAATAGGGTTGAAGTGTTTGTAAATATGTTTTCAAATTTATATCATATTATTGAGTTTGAGGATGAGGTATTCTTAGATTTATCTCACAAGGTTGAAGCATCTAAGAGTGAGTGCCTAGTTGATATTACATCATTGGCTAAGAGATAGGTTCTCAAATTTATCTCATATGGTTGAATTTAAAGATAACATCTTCTTAGATTTATTTCATAGGGTCAAAGAGTTTGTGAATAAATGCTTAGATGATATTAGTGAAAATAATAAAAGATAAGCCAACTCTAACACTATACTAAAATGAAATCTTACATATAGATTGTTATATTGGAGTCAATTATTATCCTAATTCACTTTAGGATTTTGTCATTGGATTGGCTACTCAAATCTTCAAGTTTTTCAACAAATCAAGCATCGATACTATATTTAAAGAGGCGACAATTAGTAAGACATTATTTGTGATTGTGATTGATTATTTGTGATTGGATAAAGATAGTTTTGATTAGTGTTCAACCATATTAGTATTGTTAGTTTATCTATCAAATTGGTGGATATAGATAGTTTTGATTAATGAATTTGGATAGTTTTAATTAATGAATTAGGAACCTAAAAGACATAAAATTTATGTTCATAAAGCATGTAAGGGATAAGGAGTGTGTGACTTATTGTCTTAACAAGTAGATAACTATTGTCTTGATTGATTGTAAGGACTCATAAACAAGTAGGAAAGAAAATTGATTGATGACCTAACTTTAGGATGTTAAACTAAGCCACACATGTGTTTAACTACTTGAGTTACTTCACTATATTTAAAGTAAATTGTGATGTTCCATTGACATTCTCTTCTAAGAACTTTGATTGAAAAACCTATGGCACATAGTTATTTGCCTTATGTCTTACCCATCCTAATTAAGGCAAGGTTAATAGGGTGATGTTAAACTTTAAATGAGCATGAAGAGATGTTTGGATTCTACTAACTGCATAAAAGTTTATCTATATTAAGTATGATGTTGAACTTTAAATGAACATGAAAAAATGTTATTGATGCTACTAAGTGCATAGAAGTTTATCTACATTTAATTGTATGATAGGAAAAAAAAATGATGAAAGATAACTTCTGGGAAGGTTTAAAAATTAAAGGATTCTCACATCAACAATAATTAAAACATAAATAATTTAATTTTTTTCAGATTCATGAGTGACATTTTTAATTAAAAAACAATAATAATAACCTATGTTGTGTGTATACACAAAGAGATCTCTTAATGGGTCTGTTACCCTCTTCACGGTTAAACATGTAAGGGTAGAGAATATCTATGACTTGTTAAACAGAGAATAGCAGAGATTATCTATGGCGTGAAACCCAATCAGTAGTCAGCAAATAATCAACCCTCCCCACAGAAGAGAGTTATCAGAGTTTAGGTTCATCCCATTAACCATTGAATTGGCTCTGTAATTTGCTAGAAGATCAGCAGAGGAGTTTATCTCCTAAAAATAACATATGTGAGTACTGCAACCTTCTTTCTAAGGGCCCTGACGATGGCATGCATGGAACATTTTTTATCATGAACCGTTGAGCCTGAGCTTCTTCTGTAGTAAACTAACTACATATGAGCCTGGAAGCTTGAGATGATAGATGCAAAGCAATACCAAAGGTTATGCTGAAATATGCTGCAGATAAGATGAAATCTTAAGACTTCACAAAATTGCATTATTTTGATCTATGTTGCAGGCAATGTGAAGAACATAATGGATTTTCTGCAGTGTGATCACAAGAAAAAATAAAAAACAACACAGATATCTTTCTTGTTCACTGTTTTCACCTCCCTCCAGCAACCAAATTTGATAAGCACATCACAGAAGGCATCCAATGTTTCATTCTGATTTACATATAGCTAAAAACAAAGGGAGAAATGGACGATTTGTATGAGTTTCACAGGGTTTAAGAACAAATTTGATTTGAACGGCGTCGATATTTTTAACTTCGTAAGGGCGGTTATTAAATTGCATGTAGAGTATTTGCAGCAGTTAACTGGCGTTGAACTGGAGTGCAGTTGGCTGACGTTGAACTGGAGTGCAAAGGAATCGGTAACCGTTAACTGGCTTTGAACTGGAGTTCTATAAACTCTGCCTCTTGACACCCCCGTCCTTAAATTACATAACTGTAGCTTTCAAACTGCCCTGAATTATTATGCCTAATGCATGTATAGTATCAAGCCGGGTGCATGCATCGGTGCTTTCCACAGCCAATTTACGCGTAGGAACGCGCACATTTGCGATGTGGGGAGACAATTAAATACCTCTAATGCATCGCCATACTTCCTACAGATTTCTTTAAACAAAAGAGATAAATTCCGTTTGAATATCTGTTGGCGATGAAGGATCTGATTGCAAAAATATGGTCATTTATAGGTCTTTTCACGCTGCTGCAAAACATTCTTCCCCCACCCTGCGCCAAATCTTAATGGATTGGTTATCATCTATTAAGGATTATTTCAACCCTCCCAAGTACCATCTGGACATTCCAGAATTCAAGGACAGTCATGGAGTGAACGCCAACGATCTCTATGAAATCGTTGAGCGCTATCTCGACGGCATAGATTGCGTTGCCCGTACCCGAAGACTGACTGTGTTTCGTGCCAGGAATTCCACCAATTTGGGGTTCTGCCCAGCGTTTGATAAGGTAGTGGAGGACAGCTTCAGGGGAGTCAGGGTATGGTGGACTCACAGTGCCCTCGTTGACCAACGCAACGGAGAAGGAGGAGGAGACCGCAATGCAGCGAACGAGAGGCGGAGATTTACTCTCAAAGCGGAGAAGCCAGACAAAGAGACTTCCTCTGCGCTTACTTCGATTACATTACAAATCGTGCAGCAGAGCTTAATACGCTCAACAAAGATCTCACACTGTATACCAATACAGGGGGTGCTCTTTGGGGTGAAGGATGGACAGGAGTCCCCTTCAAACATCCCTCGACCTTCGCCTCTCTCGCTCTCGATCCCCTGCTGAAGTCCAGAATCCTGAGGGATCTCGACCGCTTTAAAAGGGGAAGAGAATTTTACAGGCGAATTGGGCGTTCCTGGAAGCGCGGGTATCTTCTTCATGGGCCTCCTGGAACAGGGAAATCGAGCCTCATAGCTGCCATTGCTAACTATATGAGATACGATGTTTACGATCTGGAGCTTACGCAAGTGCGTGCCAACGCCGAGCTCCGCGCGCTTCTCGCCCAAACGAAAAAGAAATCTGTGATTATTATTGAGGACGTTGACTGCTCTCTCAATCTGGCTGATAGGGTTTTGAATCGTTCACCAAGCGATCAAGAAGAGCAGAAGAGAAGCGGCATTACATTGTCTGGTTTGCTCAATTTCACGGACGGGCTGTGGTCCTGCTGCGGCGAGGAACGCATTATTGTGTTTACAACGAATCACAAGGAAATGCTTGATCCCGCCCTGCTCAGAAGTGGGCGGATGGACATACACATTCTCCTCTCCTTCTGCACTTTCGATGCTTTTAAATCTCTTGCCTTCAACTACTTGCAGGTTGAGGACCATCCTCTATTTGCAGCAGTGAAGGAGAAGATGGATTATGGGGCGGAAATGACTTGCGGAGAAATTATAGAGGTTTTGATGGATAAAGTGGAGGAGCCCTGTGAAGCGCTGAATGATGTGATTTGCGCTCTGCATGCCAAGATTAAGGTAAAAGAGGAAATGCTAACAGTTCCATCCACGTCTCACCAAGATGCGGAAGAAGAGCATTAAAACCCCAAAACAAGAAGGAGTTCAAGGAAAAGGCGAGGAAAATGCAGAGGGTGCAGGCGCATCAAGTCCTAAGTTTTCAACTGAGATAAATTAATTATGTGGAGATGCCTTATCTTCTTGTTTGCTGTAACGAATGAACTGATAACGCACCAAATGGGGTGGCAGTAAACTAGTTATATTTTGGGGCGTTATTTATTTAATGCACGTGCCGACTTTCTTAGAAAGGAAAGGTTCTGAAAGTGATTTCATGTATAGGGATTTCTTAAAATGATTATTGTTAAGACTACATTTTTATTTGTTCAACCACAATGTCGTGTATTGTGTCAGCAATGGAGGTGCTTGATTTGTCTTTTATATTTGGAAAAATCCATTTTAGTCTATATCATGATTAATTATTCTTCTCTGTTAATTTGTGTCTTATATTTCATCCTTCTCTTCTCAATTTTTTATCGTATTTCATCTAGATGTCCACTTCATTAGAGCCATCTATATGCTTTCCATCATTTTCTTTTTTAACTTACATTTGGGCTATCCATGATTACACTATTTGAAATTTGATGGATTAAGTCAAATGATCTATGTTGATGTATTTTAGAGCATAGGAAGAAGGGAAGGTATAACTGAGAAAAGAGTAAGAAGTGGAAAATGGTGCTTCATAATATTTTGTTTCTTTCTAGGTACAAAGTTTTATCTCTTGTCGCCTCATTTCATGGGCATAGATGTGGTTGTGCTCAATCTATCAAATGAAATTGAGGGTCATAGTCTCAAAGTTCTTAGTTGCAGGGATTCAAAAATCATGCTTCTCACATGTGATCTTATCTCCTTAATTACCTTCTACCTTTTGTCATGGGTGTGGTGCTTCTAGTTAATCAAATTGTGTCAAGCTCCCTCACTTAGAGCTAGCTATTTTCCTTGTTCATGATTAATATTCTATTGATGTACACTAGGAGGAGGAGGATGTTTTTAATGGCTAGGAGCTTATTGATGACATTTCCAATAGTGCTGATGTGTGGGGTAAATCTAATGATCACAATCTCAATGTTTTTAATGACTAGGAGCTATTTTCCTCTACTTGAAGATTGACTATGTTCTATGTAATGAATTCCACCAATTTGGGTTTCTACCCAATGTTTGACAAGGTAGTAAGGATTGCTTCAGGAGAGTCAAGCTATGGTGGACTCACAATGTCCTACTTGAGAAACACAATGGAGAAAGAGGAGAAGGAGATGACAATGCAAAACACTTAGTCTCAAAGCTCTTAGTTGTAAGGATCCAAAAATCATGCTTCTTAGAAGTGGTCTCATCCATCTCAATCACCTTCCACCTCTTCCCATAAGTGCACTAATCATAGTTAGATTTTGTTAGGCTCCCTCACCTAGAGCTAGTTATTTTCCTTATTCATGCTTAATAGTTTATTGATGAAGACTAGGAGGAGGCGAAGGAGGAGGGTGCTCTTAGTAGTTAGCAGTCTATTGATGGAATTTCCAACCATATTGATGTGTGGGGTAAACCTAATGATTGTGATCTCCCTCCTATCACTGTTGCTCTTACCACTTAGTGCCTTTATTTCTTTTTATTAATGGTCAAGATCAACCTCCTTGTGAATTTTTTATCTTTTATTTGGACTTGGTTCCACTACACTCTAAGGATGAGCATTTCTATTGCCTAGTGTTTTTGTGAATATTAGATATTGTTATATTTTTAGTTGATAGAAATGTTGGAAACTTGCAGCCATTTAAAGACAATTTCCACATAACCCAAAAGAGAAATCTATGCAACTAACTATTTAGAATCCACATGCAAAAGAATAGACAACATACCCATGAAAATATGACACAAGATATACCTTGGGAAAACCCTCAAGAGGAAAAAACTAGCCTCCAAAAGCATCCATCTCTCATGTATTATTCAACAATAAATATTACAATACATATTTAGAGTTTTCATAAACACGAGTGAAGCAACAAGCGCTCTCCAAGCAATCCATGTGAACAAGCATGTGACCACACATCCCATGCCATGCTTCAAACCCTCACAAATGCTAACCAGAGCTAACATGCAAACTTCCCATCCTAAACAACTATCTTTGTGGTTGCTTTTATAGAAGCAAGCTCCCACAAAACCACCAAGTGGTATTACACAAAATCATGTGACTAAAACCATGAGATTACAAAACTACGTCCCCACATTTAATATTGGGTACTTTATTTATTTATTTTTCCCAATATTAAATAATTACATTTTAACAACTTAACTTATGTCCCAATATTACATACAATATAAAGTGGCTCCACGAATAATTACATTAAATACATTATGCAAGGTGTACAACACACCTTTTATGAGAAAAAAGTGATATAAGCTAATTCAATTAAAATGAGGAATTACCTAGGTTACGCAGGTTCTATTCTTATGAAACATGTGTGATAAGTTTTGAAATAGAAGATGGGTTAGCCGTGGAATAGCCTCTCCAAATCAGAACAGGCACAACCTATGCATCCTCTAACACATAGTCTTAAATCCAACTCTAATAATAGACACCCCAATGCATACAAAATTATGGGTGCTACATGAATTGTATTCCTAAAAATAAATATTTTTAAGACACATATGTGTAAGGAGTCTATCAATATGGAGCATAAGATAATTTCTTAGTGATTCGGTTCATGTTCTATCAAATAAACTATTTCTTTTTTTGCGTGATATAAATATTGTTAATAGTTTGCGACAAATGTATTACTCACTTTCATCATATGATCCTATTTAAAGGAATTAAGTTATATATTGTAACCAAAAGACTTTTATTAGGAAAGCAAGTGAAACCTTTGATAAACTCTACATAAATTCTCATAAGGTGAAGGAAGATGAATTTATTAAGAATACAGTCCTAGGTAATTATTTATTCTTATCCATTTAATTTAAATCCCAAGTATGATCTCTTGTAATTGATAGTTATGTCTATGCCACACTCATCATTCTTGAGAGTGTCTTTTTGTTTAACATGGTTGTCATTTGAGTCATCCCTTACAATATTAATAATGCAATTTAATTAGATAATAATTCTTTCATATTCATTAAATTTGAAAGGTCACAATTGAAAAACATCATCCTATCTCTTAAGAAAATTGAACACATCGCAACAAGTTCACAAACTTTCATAACTTAAATAAAAATATCATTGAAAAGACTCTTTTTCATTCATAAATTACAAAATTTTAAATGCAAAGAAAAAAATGATATATAACTTAAGTACCTATATATAACTATAAGAACTAACTAAATATTATTTGGATTTAACTATTGCAAATGTATCTACTTGTTAAATCTAATTTTATGAAAAATAGATACTCTAATTAGCTTTAAATTACACAAGTAAATCAAATGTTAGAGCGGAGGTTGCATTAGGATTAGGAAAATAAATGAGTTAAGGTTGAAGAAAGTATTTATGATTTGATAGTTGCAATAATTAAATATGATTGAAAGTTAATTGGAGGATGTCCTGGACTATCAAAAATAATATATTAGTTTGTTCTCTTTTCATTCAATGATAAAAACATTAATTTTGATTATAAAAATGTGTATTTTATTTTTATTTAAAATTATTTAAAAAATATTTTACCCCGCTAGGATCTCCCCTAGTTTGACATCACCGGCGAAAATTTTATGGCAAACTGCTATTCCCAGCAAACTTTACAGCAAATCAATATGTGGTGCCTATCAGATTATGTTGCACATATTAACTGTGCAACTGCTAGTATATATATTCTTATATTGCTTCCCAAGTT
Source organism: Sequoia sempervirens (assembly GCA_007258455.2). Lineage (NCBI taxonomy): Eukaryota > Viridiplantae > Streptophyta > Pinopsida > Cupressales > Cupressaceae > Sequoia > Sequoia sempervirens. Next base: position 12,612 of record VDFB02090115.1, on the reverse strand, counting down.
TAGTATAGATCATGTACTAACATGAGCCAAGAAGTAAGCATGAGCTGTCATGCTTCTGTGTGACCGTCTGATTGCCGTCACAACACTGAAACATAGCTGGATTTCTGAAATTATTTGCACAAATAGCATTCTTCCATTAAATTATCTTAAACTAATGGCTTAATAACCTCAATTCATCAGACTCATACCTGGATCTCTTTCAGTCCACAGCCCACAAAGCTCTACCTCTACGACTCTTGAATGATGATGACGATGAGAATGATAATGATGATGATGATGATGATGATGATGTCAAAGATAATGACGATTCTTCCTCATCAGAAGAGTCAATTACATTATCACTTCCACTGGAAATTATTGCATTTAGAGCATCAATAACAACCTTAATTGCAGAATTAGGATCAAATTTATTTTGAATAAGAATTTCACATATGCCTACACGAGTCAGGCGCCCTCCAGATTTCATCTTCTCTTCTACAGACCTAAATAGCAAGTGATCCCCCAAATCCAAGTAATTATAAACCAATTGTTTAAAGGCCTCAAACTCACAGTAAGACAAAAGTATATGTGTATCCATTCGACCACTTCTGAGCAGAGCAGGGTCCAGTCAGTCCTTGTGATTGGTCGTAAAAATCATGATCCTCTCTTCGCCGCAGCTAGACAAAAGCTCGTCAGCAAAATTAAGCAAACTAGACAGAGCGATGGTAGAGAAACCCCGTTTAGTGTCACTGGACTCGTCCTTGCCAGATTCAGAGGGCCTCTTGTGCATTACCTTAGCCGGAAAATTGGCAGCGCAGTCGATGTCCTTGATGATGATAACAGATTTGCTTGAGGTTCTGAGCAGGAGCTGACAGAGAGTGGAATTTTCTGACACATTGGTGAGCTCCAGATCATAAACATCGTAGTTCATGTAATTGGCAATGGCGGCGATGAGGCTCGACTTGCCTGTACCAGAAGGGTCGTACAGAAGATAACCCTGCTTCCATGTGCTGCCCGTCCTACGGTAGAACTCTCTGCTCTGCAAAAAACAATCGGGGGCCTCCTTAATCTTGTATTTGACTGAGGGTTGGAGGGCAAGGGTTTCGAAGGTGGAGTGCCTGAACGCCACCGAGGTCCATCCTCCTCCACTGTTGTTGTTGAAGAGCTTCCTATCCCGACTGTGCCTCTGCAGGTCGTCTACGATCTTGAATGCGGTCGATGTAGGATAATAAAACCCTCGCTCTTCGTTGGAAATTTTGAGGATATATTTTCTTTTGGTTCTTCTCTCCTCCTTTTCCACGGTCTCACAACGTGCGTCCACCGCATTCGGGCTCCTTGGAACTCGTCACTGACCATGTTTTGAGAGGGCAGGTTAAAGCTCGACTTCGTTTTTCGTTTGATCCGCATTAGAGAAACTTCTCGCCGGCGGCGTGAGACCGGGGGAGATCCCGGTGAGGTCTCCCCACGTAAACGGAGAAAAAAGTCCTGTAAAGTATTATCTGAGAAGAAATTGGATGTGGTGTAGGGCCAAAAAAATGAGGACACTTGGATAACAAGCTCAAATTTGTCTCTAATGGCGGTCGATTTCACGCCTAAGTGTCGGAGAAAGTTCTATTTTTTAACAGAAACGTATTGTGCGTGAAAATCAAATATACCTGAAACGCAGGCTCATTAAACAAATTGTTTCTGGAAATCTCTATTTTTAGAATGATTAAAGGAACTGTTAATTTATTTTTTGTGAGAATTAATCAAATGTATACAAGCTTTATACACCGTCATGAACAGACACGCAAAATGCAATAAATCTTCCATTCTCTGAGCTGTGGACCACGATCACACACCTCTCAACTTTATGAGCATGGAGCGCACCTAGCTTTTTCTTTTTAGTAAATATTCTCTTGCATTGCTAAAGAAAAAGCACAAACAATAGAAAGCAAGACGTGCAATCAATTCTTAAGATTCCCTCACCATCAAAGCCTGCAAAAAGGGATTTCTTTTCACAGAATAGCTGCAAATTTCAATTATCTTTGTCATTTTTGAACACCTGCTTCAGAAACGAAAGGAAAACCAGAATGAAAGCCACTCCAGCCAGAAACCCTAAGATTTTCGCTACAGTCTTCCCAGCGTCATCGTCGTTATCATCATGATGATCTACATTACAAAAATTCCCCAAATCTTTCCAACATTAGCGCATAAACTCTCCGTGCCACATTACAAACGGAACAGAAAGAGAACAGGCCAGGATTCCTTAATTAATAATAAAAAAATGCAAATACGAAGAGTTAACGAAAATAATTTTGTTCTTTAATATCACCAGAAGAATTGGAATTCTCATTTCGGAAAAACGCATCCAGCGAATACCGCGCATAACACCTTTTATGGAATTGGATTGAGGAATAATGTATTGCTAGTTCAATTAAAATGAGTTATTCTTCTATATTTATGGAAAATTAGATATTTAGTTGTGTTTTCTAATTTTAACATGGATCTATAAATGGTAATTGCAAGGCTTTAGTTTGAAATATTTATGAAATTCTTTGGTTATCTTCCTAATTATAGGTTATGTACAACGCTTTACAATCTTAATATAATTTTAACTATTTGTATATGTACAACCATATTATTATATTGTTTAAATATTGTAGCTCATTTCCTCAAATTTTTTTAACTATAATAACTTTTATATAACTTTATTCAATATCAGAAAATAAACCTACCATCATATCAATTTCGAAATTTAAACCCTATACAATCTTTAAAGTGGATCTACTAATCTCATTGTTTACTGTCTCATTCTTATTTAACTTCTAAATTAATGTAGTGTGTTTTTTCTTCCATACTTATTTACTAAAATAAATAAATTTAACATTATCCCTTCTTGCTTTTTCAATTAGATTGATCATTACCGAAAAGAAAATAGTACATATGTAATTTCCACGAAGCAGTGTTCCCCCACTGGAACGCTGGCTGTCAAAGTCGGCGGAACACAGCATGTCCTCGATTGTGTGCTCCCCACGCTATATAGCTCGATATACAGCGGATTTCCCCAAACCAAACAGATAATCCTGCCTGAGGTCTGTTGCATACTTCCTGGTAATGGAGCAATGGATTGCAAAAATATGGTCATTAATCGGCCTTTTCACTCTGCTACAGAACATTCTTCCCCAACACCTGCACAAAATCTTAATGGACTGGTTATCATCTATCAAGGATTATTTCAATCCTCCCCATCATCATCTGGAAATTCCAGAATTCAAAGACAGCTATGGAGTCAATGCCAACGATCTCTATGACGTCGTTGAGCGCTATCTCGACGGTGTGGATGGCATTATCCGAAGTCGAAGACTGACTCTATTCCGTGCCAGGAATTCTACCAATTTGGGATTCTGCCCTGCGTTAGATGAGGTAGTGGAGGACAGCTTCAGGGGAGTCAAGCTATGGTGGACTCACAGTGCCCTAGTTGAGGAGCGCAATGGAAGAAACGGCAATGGAATAAACGAGAGGCGGAGATTTACTCTCAAAGCAGAGCAGCCAGACAAAGAGTTTCTCTGCGCTTATATCGATCACATTACAAATCGCGCAGCAGAGCTTAATACGCTCAACAAAGATCTCACGCTGTATACCAATGCCGGGCATGCTCGTTGGTGTGAGGGATGGACAGGAGTCCCTTTCAAACATCCCTCGACCTTCACCTCTCTCGCTCTCGATCCCCTGCTCAAGTCCAGAATTCTCAGAGATCTTGACCGCTTTAAGAGGGGAAGAGAGTTTTACAGACGAATTGGGCGTTCCTGGAAGCGCGGGTATCTTCTTTACGGGCCTCCTGGAACAGGGAAATCGAGCCTCATCGCTGCCATTGCTAACTACATGAGATACGATGTTTACGATCTGGAGCTCACTCAGGTGAATGACAACACCGAGCTCCGAACGCTTCTCACCCAAACGAAGGAGAAATCTGTGATTATTATCGAGGACATTGACTGCTCGCTCAATCTGGGCGAGAGGGTTCCGAATCCTCTACCAGGCGATCAAGAAGAGCAAAAGAGGGGCATCACGTTGTCTGGTTTGCTCAATTTCACAGACGGCCTGTGGTCCTGCTGCGGCGAGGAGCGCATTATTGTGTTTACAACGAATCACAAGGAAATGCTTGATCCCGCCCTGCTCAGAAATGGGCGGATGGACATGCACATTCACCTCTCCTTCTGCACTTTCGACGCATTTAAATCTCTCGCCTTCAACTATTTGCAGATTGACGACCATCCTCTGTTTGCTGCAGTGAACAAGAAGATGGACTCGGGGGCGGAAATGACTTGTGCAGAAATTATAGAGGTTTTGATGAATAAAGTGGAGGAGCCCTCTGAAGCGCTGAATGATGTGATTTGCGCTCTGGATGCCAAGATTAAGGTAAAAGAGGAAATGCTAACATTTCCACCCACATCTCACCAACATGTGGAAGAAGAGCCTCAAAACTCCAAAACAAGAAAGAATTGTCACAAGGGATGTTCAAGAAAAAGGCAAGGTAAGTGCAGAGCGTGCAGGCGGAGTGAGTCCCACATTTTCAGCTGAGATAAATATTTGCGTTGACACGCGTGCAGGCGCACGACCTTCTTGTGATAGCGTAACAAAACAGCCAACAATAAAGTGCGTGTTACTTTATATCCACCAATTCTAATATGTATTATTACTTCTTTGTAAATGATAATGCTGGGGTCTATTCATTTAAAAAAAAAGTGTATATTATGTTGATATCTATTTATAAAAAACAAAAGTGTGTCGGCATTTTTAAAAAAAAATTGAAATTGAAATGTTAATGTGAATTTGAAAATTGTTTTGGCATTCTTGATCTAAAGTAGAAGACTAAAGCAACATGAAAATAAATGATAATGCTGATGTCTATTCATAAAAAATAAAAGTGCATGTTATGTTGATACCTATTCATAAAAAACAAAAGCGTGTGTTGACAGTCTTAAAAAAAAATGTTTTGAAATTGAAATGTTAGGTAATGGGAGTAGATAGATAACTATCCAAGCATAGGCGAATTTGAGAATTGTTTTGACATTTTTTATCTAAAGCAAAAGACTAAAGCAACATGAAAATTAAAAGCTAAATGGTTAAGTGTAAGATTTGTTAGGATATTGAATATTTTTTTAGGTTTGGGATGTTTCAAATTTTTAATTGTATAAGTTTTACATTTTTATGTCTTCTACGTTAGTGTTTAAATAATGAGTTTTATTGCATAGCTTACAATTCAAATAAAATCTTGAATAATCTTTTAATAATATATTCCACTAATTGCATTAGATCTTTGAGTAACTTATTGACACCTTTCTACAATAAGTTATCATCTCTTTAAGACAATGTTTTAATTTGGTCAACTTCAATATCTTATAGGGTGTTGTTTTTTTAGAGGGGGAACACCATGTTTGGGACCCCAAAATTGGGGTGCATTAGTCCCAAGATGAGGCACACCAAGGTTCTAAGGTACTTAGTCACAACAAGTGGGGTTTAAGGAGCAGGTCAGGTACAAGTATGGAATCAATATCCTAAAGAGTGTAGAATGAGACTTGGAGTCCCAAGTCCAAAAGATGGTGCAAGGGTCAGGTTTTGCATGGAAAAACTTGAGGCCCCCAAGTTGGGGCCAAAATGAGGGTTCAAATTTGAGGCTCAAAAGTGGGGCTTGTAGAGTGCCACGAGCAGAACACCTACATGGGTCCAAAATGGGGTGTTAGACTTGGTATCAATGCACCATGTGTACTAGGGATTGCACCAAGGTTCAAGACATGATCTAGAATAGGGCTAAGATAGGGTCTAAGATAGAGTTCCAAAAAGTGGAACTTGACTTATAAGTGTGAACAATAGGTCCAAGGATGGAACAAAAGGGGACTATCATGATATTTTAAGAATCTATGATTCTTCTAGACTAGATATTGTGTTGGTTGCCCACTGGTGAAAAAGTGGCACACCACAAGTTGTAGTGATTGCCCGAGGCTAAAATAGCAAACCAAAAATTATGGTCAAGGACATAACAATGTGTTCCACTTTTTGGCCAAAGTAGGACATTGAAATCAACATTTTCACCAAAATTTCTTTTTATGAAACCTATAGAAACTAAACCATTAATAATTTGGAGATGATGTGAACTAGTGATTTGTGTGTGTGTGTATATAATTGTATTTCTTTTACATAACTTTTAATAACTTATTTTTTATAATAAACAACTTTTTTAGAAAGTGGCACATGTTGTAATACATAAATTTTTATTGAAAGGATAAAATTATAGTCTTTAGAATATAGATTTGTAACAAAAATATTTAATGCGTGGATATTGTTTCATAATTTTTTAATCAATTTTTGAAGTTAGAGTAATTATAATTTGGACATAGATGTTTGTTGTAACACAAAACTTTTTTTTATGTATTGAAATTAATTAATTAATTTTTTAAAATTTGTTTTCTTTATTTTTTAATTTTTTATTGTGTGAAATAAATACCTTGATCTTTGGTGAAAAACCTACATTCACAAGAAATAAAATATAAATATAATAATAAAATTAAAAATATTTAAAATTATACTAAAGGGGTTGTATTTAACCCTCTTCAATTAAACCCCTTTAGATGCAAACCCTCAAGTCTTAAATCATTATTTTAAAAAAAAAAGTGTTTTCAAGAAAAAATCAGGATGTCCCAAGTTTGGGACCCATTATTGTGGGATGACCTAGTGGAAGACAAGTACCCTATTGCTATTAAGATGCGAATTATACAAGGTAATTTCCTTCCCTCCTTCCCATAAGTGAAGTGCCATGGTGGAGAGATCTAAGGAGGCACATAACCAACAATCAGATAGCAAGGTTATCACAGAGAGGGATGTGGCATTACATTAAGGAGTGGATTTGTGTTAAGAGGAGTGGAGCACAACCTACAACATTGCATAGGAGTTGGACTTGGAGTGGGTAAGTCTCCCTAAAGCCCAATTGATGGATTGGGGAGCACCAAGGAGAGAAATGTGACAATTTTGAGGAGACTTAGAGTCTTGAGACTTTGGAATCCACGTGAAGAGCTACAACCAAGGGTGAGGTCAGAGCAAGACTACAACTTAAAGAGTGTGTGCAAACCTAGGGGTGGTAACTTGTAATTAGGCACTTGAGAAGTGACCTAGGCTAGTGATCAACAAAAGAGTTAAAATTGAACGTAGATTGGGTCGAGGGCCATTTTGCAATCAATAAATCTATCTATTTACCCCACTATGGTGTGTCAATATTTTGTGTGTATATATTGGTGGTGCATTGCATTGTGTACATAGCTTTTTATTTCTAGTCAATTGAATAGTGCATTGGTCTATTTATGTGTGTAGGTTTTTGAGCTTGGGTGTGCAAAGGCATAGATTAACACTCATGATGCACTTCATTCACATGGATAAGTGAAGAAAATAGTTTTGGTATTGTATAAGGGAATGTCCCCATGACAATTGGTATTAGAGCTAGAGAGTAGATCCTCCGAGACCCATGAGTTGGGATTAGGATGCAAAAACTTGATACCCCAAGCTAGCCACACCATTTTTGTAGTTAAGTTTTGAGGCCTAGGGAAGAGAGGTCAAGCATCAAACATCTATTTTGACTAGAGGGGATCCATGGAGATTCAAGAATAAAGGTCAAGAGGTAGTGGTAGAGGGTCAAAGTTTGAGATAAAACCTTACTGTCCTATAGATAGTGTGAACGGGTGAAAATACGTGTTAGAAAACGGGCAGCAAACAAAAGAGTGCAAACAACAAATATAAACACCTTACACCTCAAGATTGGGCAATGATTAACTTAACAAAACAAAATGGAACATTTTACCTTGTTGAGTTTTCCTTTGGTTGGTCCTTCGATCTTTGATGTTGTATGCTCCTTTGATGGTGGATTATGGGGATGCAAGATGGTTGAAGTTGGGTAACAATGGAAGTAAATGCTATGGTGAGTGCAAGAAAATGATAAATTTGACTAAGTATGGCTCAAATGGAAAATTTGCAAGAGTTTGGCTAGCACAATGATTTCCTCCTAAAATGAGAGAAAAGAGGGGGTATTTATAGAGAATTTTGGATTATCTAGGTAAATGGATAGTTGAGATTAAGCCAACATGGTCAAGATGTAGGGCTATGGTGAATTGAGGACTCACAAGCCTTCACATCTTGACATGTGGCATGAAAAAGATGATGTGTAAATGAGTTGGAAGGAGAGTACATGACATGGAGGTACTACATAGTACCTTGAGATTTGGACAAGATATCGTAAAAGAGGTCCTTGTCTCCATGTGGGTGAGAGGACATGTGAGGAATTAAAAATTCCTCAAATATCCACATGGGAATGAGAGAAGGAATTTAAAATTCCTTGGAATGCATTGGGGGATTAGATGTGAATTAAAAATTCACATGGAGAAGGGGGTGCCTTCTTCAAAAGGAGAAAGCCTTTAATAAGGTTGACCTAGGACACATTCCATAAATGACATGGAGATTAGGATAAAGCGATATTAATTAAATAATAGTGATATTACAAAAGGGGATAAATTTGGATAAATTGAGTGTCTATAGATAGAATCAAAGGAACTAAGATAACCTTGAGGCCTAGAGATTTTTATAACACCAAAACTAGAAGATGAGATCAAGTTCTTGAAGGGGATCATTTAACAAGGTGGAATGAAGACAGGGCACAAAGACAAACCCCCAAACCCTTATGAAGGACATAGGGATGAACTTGTAGGACATGGGTTAGTTTTTGGATACTTTGGTAGGATATTCAAATGAGACAAAGGTGAAAATTTCTACCACTTTCTTATCATGGAGTGCCGAGCTTTTGTGGAGAACTAGAGATGAATATTTAAGGGGAGGCAATCCAATGGTGAAGGTAGAAAAATGGGATGAGTTCCAAGGAGCTCTTATGGATCAATTCTAACTTGGGAACTCTACCTAGTAGGCCAGGGTGCAACTTATAAACTTGAAAGAGAGTGGGAGAATTAGGGATTACATAAAAAACTTGATGTTGGACAAATCAAGGACATGTATAAGGTAGACAAGTTGTATTATTTTATGATATGTCTCACATTGTGTGCTCAATAGGATCTCAAGCACCTAAATGTGTAGACCCTTATAGAGGCTATTGTAGTAGAAAACCAGCTCTTAGATTTAAACATGACCTTCAAAAGGAAATTTTCAATGGGTCTATTTCTCACAATAAGGATAAGAAGACACCCTTGAAAAAGGATGGGGGTAAGTCCAAGGAGAAACCTAATTGATATTCAAACACAAAGACAAGTGGGACTCAGAAGTCCATAGCTCCTAAGAAGCAATGTGGTTATTCCATTTGTGGGAACCTAAATAATTGAGCTAGGGATTATCCAAAAATACAAAGGTTGAGTTTTATGGCACAAATATCAAATATAGAGAAAGATGGGTCAAGTTCAGCAATGGGAGTGATCAATAATTTGAGTGATATGAATGCATAGGGTCAGTCGAAGGCTAGTGTAGCCAAACTAGAGAAGAAGAATCTAGGTTGTGCTATGTGGAATTCCAACTAAACAGAAAGAGTAAATTTGGGATGGTAGACTCAGAATCCACTCACAATTATATCTTGGTAAGGAGAGAAATAGAATTAGGGATCAAGGTGCAACCAAGCACAAGATCATTTAAATTTATGAACTCGCTAGCTAGGAAAATAATTGTTATCAAGGACATGGAAAGTGGGTGTGTGACAAGGCTATATGGATCTAATGGCAGTTGAAATGGATGACTTTGAACTGATATTAGGATAGGAATTTCTAAGAGTGGGAAGAGTTGTAGTGATTCCTTACCTAGATTCTTTGATGTTTTTGGATCCTTAATAAACATGCATGGCGAAAACTATAAAGAAGAGACAGTCAGGAAAGGTTTAGGTGGTCTCAACTTTGTGAACAAAGAAGGTAGTGAAGAAGAAGAATGAGGAACCAATATTCCTAGCTATACTACTTGCGAGTTGGGATGAATAAGATGAGGTGTAAGAAGCACACATCCCAATAAAATTAGAGGAGATAATCATTGTATTTGGGATGTCATGCCTATAAAAGTGTATCCATAAATTCCACATGAAGGGTTATTGATAACAAGATTTAGCTAGAACTGGGGGCAAGGTCTCTAGCCTAAGCACCATATAGGTTGTCTAGTCCAAAATTGTCAAACTTAAGAAGTAATTGAAGGAATTTCTTGAGGTAGGTTACATAAGATCATCTTGTTCTCTATATTAGTCATCTATCTTATTTCAAAAGAAGAAATGTGGGATATTGAGACTATGTGTGAACTTGAAGGCCCTAAATGAGTTGAACATAAAGAAAAAATATCCCCTACCTCTTCTAGTAAGTTGCTTTGGTTGCTTGTTTTGGGCAAGGGTTTTCAGTAAACTAGATCTAAATCATTGGTACTATAAAGTGAGGATAGTGCTTGGGGATGAAGAGAAAGTTGCATGTGTGACTAATTATGGGTTATACGAATTCATGGTGATGACCTTTGGGCTTTACAATTCACTAGATACATTTTTCACACTCATGAATGATTTGTTCATACCACTATTAGATAAGTCTATTGTAGTGTACTTGGATGACATATTGGTCTACAACAAGAATATATAAGAGGTCAAGCAACACTTGGAAGAGGTTTTTAGTTTATTAGGGAGCACAAGTTGAATTTCAAGAAAGAATTTTTTATTTTCTCAAGAAGAGGTGCACATTATTGGAAAAGGGAAGATTCGTCTAGATCTAGAGAAACTAAGGGTAATAAGAGACTTGGATCCTTTGTAGATTGTCCATGAGGTGACGCAGTTTTTGGGTTTGGAAAAGTACTATCAAAAGCTAGTTGAAGGGCACTCTAAGTGATTTTGTGCCCCTGAAATACATTATCGAGAAGGAAAAAAATAGAAGTGGATAGACAACTACCATATGTAATTTGAGACACTTGAGGAGAGACTAACTACATCACTTGATTTCATAATATTTGAGGTGCAAAGTGATGCTTCAGACTATGTTGTTGGAGGGGTGTTGATGTAGGATGGACATCCAATAGCTTATGAGTCAAGTAAGTTGAAAGAAAAGGAAAATAACTACTCTACCCATGAGAAAGAGATGAGTGAGATCATCCATTGTCTCAAGAATTGAAGAAACCATTTTTTGGGGATCTAATTTTTTGTGAAGATAGAAAATGTTTCTTCAGCCTATTTTAAGACTCAGGTAAAGCTAACTCCAAAGGAGGCTAGGTGGAAAGATTTCTTAATAGATTTTTATTTTGAAATCCTCTACAATCCAAGAAAGAATAATGTGATAAAGGATGCTCTAAGTAGGAAGGCTCAGTTAGTTACAGTGGAAGAAGTGGTGTTAGAGGTAGATCTAGGGGAGACTTGCGTGGTATTTTCCAATGAGGTATTGGAGTCCATCAAATAGGGATTGAAGATGGATATTCAAGTAGAAGAGCTCTTCAAACAAGAAAAAGAGGGAAGGACTTAGAATTTCAATGTAAAGGATGGATTGTTGGTATTTTCCAAGGATAGATTCTATATTCCCAAATGGAAGATTTTGAGGAGGGATTTTCTCAATGAGTGTCATGACAACATGTGGGTTGGGAACTCAAGGTATAAGAGGACCCTCACACTACTAGAAAGAGGCTTCTACTATTCAAAGATGACATGAGATGTTGATGAGTATGTTAGAATTTGCATCATACACTAGCAAGAAAATGTTGTGACTAGGCCTCCAAGAGGTCTACTCCAACCCCTACTTGTTCTAGTTAGACCACAAGCAAGTGTGAGCATGGATTTCATAACATGTTTTCCTAAGGTGGATGGTTCAACAATATCATGGTGGTTGTTAATAGGTTCTCAAAGTATGCCATATTTGTTTTGTGTAAGGAACTATGCAAGGAAAAGGATGTAGCATACCACCTTTTTAGGAATTTTGTGAAGGTTTAGGTTGTTCTACTAAGCATCGTTAGTGGCAGGGATGCTCACTTCACTAGTGTCTTTTAGAAGGAGTTGTTCAAGCTAATGGGGAAAAAGTTGCTAATGTCTACCAGTCATCACCTATAAAAAAATAGACATCTAGCTAAAAGGATAAATAGGATCTTGGAGGATTACCTAAAGCACTTTGTTTGCTTAGACTAGTCCAATTGGTTGCTTGCTTATTACACCCAACATAGTTTAGCTACAACATGCAAAAGAGTGCATCAAATTAGTTTTCTCCATTTGAGTTGGCAACAAGACAACAATCATTGAATCCTCATACAATGATGAGTGGATACTTTGGGTAGTGTCCAATACAAGGGATAGATTGAGAAATTGGTAGGAGGGTCTATGTAGGATCATGAAGAGCCAAACATTGGTGATGCAAAAAAATGTGACATGAGGAAGTGAAAAGCGCATAAATTGCATTTGAATTTTTGGTTGGGTTGGTAAAAAGTACATTTTGCTATGGTAAAACCAAAGCAAAATGGATATCCACGTTTAAAAAATAGATATCAATTAATAATAGATATCTGATACGAAAAAAGTCATATCGACTCGAAAATAGATATTTGATATCAATATCGGATATCTGTTACTAGTTATATTTTAAATAATATAATATCACTAATATAATATCAAATTTT
>VDFB02090113.1:0-15055 GCA_007258455.2 Sequoia sempervirens | reverse complement strand
TATATCAAATTTTAAGTCTTTGGTTTCTTGACATGGGTGCCTCAAAGTGGGTCATGCTAATGTTGTTTCCTAAGCAACAAGAAACACTATCTTGTTAGGTGGAGAAAGGATCAAGTACCGTATGTTGATTATAATTGTAAACCCACTAATAAGGTTTCACAAGAGGGATGTAAGGGTGCTCCTAGAATTCATAGAACTATGATGGGGACCCCCCTTCTACAGAGGTTCAAGGTGGGGCCTTAAGGTTGGGAGTTGTGACAACATGGAGCCCTTTGAATTTTCCTAATTCTTAAAAAAAAAAGAGAATTATGCTAAAAAAACTTAGCACTAAGGAAAAGATGGTTGTGATTAAAATAAAAAGTATTTTGAATGATTTGGCTTCAAACCACCTTGAATTTGGGCTAGTTTCTTGTTCGATATTGTATTGCGATTTGTTAGCTATTTTTAGTTGTTGAGTGGTTGATTTGTTGTTGGTGTCAGGTGGTTTCCCTTTAATTATTTTGTTGAGCTTCATTTTCATATCTTATTTCTTGTACAAGGGTCTAGACCCTTTCGAAATCCCATTTTACTTTATTAAAAATTACATAAAATTAAATTAAATAAATACTAAGAGTAGAGTATAAAATTTTAAGTTACAAGTAGGTCTTACAATTCTTACAATTTTTTTTATTGTCTCAAATTTTGGACACGTCCAAGAGAAAAATGGTAAGTGTTAGAGTAATTACTTGTAGTCTCTTGTAGTCACATTCTTATAGTCTAAACAGGGTAGTAGTCCATACCATAAAAATACAAAATAAAGCTACTACATGGTGAGAATATTAGCAGAGGGAGGAGGATCCTAGTCATCTAATTTATTCTATGTATCAATAGAGTTCAAAGTGTCCACGGGAAGGTTCTACCTATTATTATTTTTTCCTTATTATTATCTTTTTCCTCATTTGCATGACTAGATGCGATAGAAGAGTTAGTCAAGGGAACTTGTTGGAGTCAAATGAACTAGTAGCACATCTCACAAGCCATCTAAAATTTTCCCCTATAGGTAGCACATAGGTGGAGTGTTGAGAAGCAATTTGTGACCAACCTCACCAACTATGATCAATACTTTCTCATAGTAGGGGGGAAGCTTATGAGTCATTCTCCTAGTTGTCTCGAGTAGAGAGGTTATGTCCATGATAACGTCCTCAAGGAGGGGAGTGGCCTTAGAGGAGGAGGGGGATGGAGAAAATTTAGAAACAAAAGAAGGGGCATTACCCTAATGATCTAGCAAAACTTGTAAGTGAGCCAACTCAAATTCAACTTTATTGGCATACACATGAATCTAAATAAAATATTAAAATAAATCATAGTTTTAGCATATAGTGAAACATGAGGATCCATAGAACAATTGAGAAAATAGTATAATTTCTATATTTACATATGTTGAATAGAATATCCACCTTGAAAGCATGTCAAATCTAAGTTAATTTGTGGGGGATGTGAGGCCGATCCTCTAAAAGAACCATATGCCACAATTTTTTTGGTTTGAATGGTTTCAAAAAATTAATGTATTCAGGTCCAAACATTTTGAGTTCTAGGAAAAAAATAAAAAAGTAATTTGAGAGTCTCTTATTATCCAAAAAAGGAACATCAAAGGTTAGACTCCAAAATGGGATAACTTGTGGCCAATGGGAAGGCCTTGAAAAAGACACCAAGCTTTTACAAATTTTGACTAGATGGTGTGAAATCTATATTGACAAAAAAAACTAGTGATTGCAAACACCATTGTTGATTCAAGGTGGGAACCATAGGAAAACGAGGAAAGAGCTAGTGGCATCCTTTCCAAAGTTTATAATTCTAGAAGGCAGTATCTAGACACCACTCCCAATATTCTCACCAAGGTTTGTAGGAATTGATACCAATTTTGTGTCATATTAGCCAAGATATCCCTAAAAGCCATGCCAAAAGTTTCACAATCTTGATTAGAAATATGAAAATTGGCCTTGGTTTCATTCCATGAAAGAAGAATCATAGAAGTTCTAGATTAGAAATATGAAAATTGGCCTTAGTTTCATATCAAAGGTCATGGGTAGTTTTATTTATTTTTTTAAAAGCTTAGTGCATGAACCCAAGGCATCTTCCCAAGAAGAAAATTGTTGCCTTGAAAAATAGGATACCACCAAATATTTTTCTAATTTATGGAAATACTATTACGAAAACCATAATTGAAAGAGAAGCCAAGGTTTCATGGATTGAAAGGCTTGTCAAATTATTTCTTGGCATAAAATTATATTGTATATGGATAATTTCTTTCTGTATTAGAAGGGTGTGAAGCCTAATCCCCTTCTAAGTGAGCCACCTAGTAGGATGACCAAAAGAAATCAATGTCGTACTAAAATATTTTAGGCTTCATTGCCTCCAAGGGCATGAATAATTTATTATGTAGAGAGATAAACCATTCCAATGAGAAAATAATAATTCCAATCCTTGAAACTTGTTGGGGAGGAAGCAAAACTCCTAAGCCACCCAATAAAATCTTATGATTTATGAAAATTCCCAAAGAAAATTATGAAAAGCATTTTTCCATCTTCATGTAGGAATCCTTAGAGGGAGCTTAGCATGAGGAGTGACAAACATCAACAGTAGTGAGGATCTTAGAACAAACTTCAAAATTTCTTTACAAAGATAAAGGTTTTGTGACCCAATAAGCCAATTTGTTTTTAATTTTTGCAATAACAACTTGACACAAAGATGTCTGGGATGCCTAAAAAGAAAATTGAATATCCAAAAAGCTAAAAATTTCACTATGATTAATTCATTTCCATCCATAGGAATTGAGCTAAGAAGGCATGAGTAGGAAGGATTGTCTATAACATTGACTCTTGTACCACTAAATGAAAAAGATAGAGTTTTACAAGAAATATATAGAACGTGCAAGATCTGATTGATATTTTTGTCCTCTTCCAAGAGGGTGAGAAAAAAGTCAACAAAAAAATGACCATTGAAAATTTGAGCCGAGGAATTGGGTAGAGAGATAACTTTAACTAGACCTTGAGACATAGAATGGGCGAGAAGGTAACCACACACTTCAATAGAAAGCACAAATGGAGTCAGAGCCAAAGCACAACCTTGCCAAATAGACCTAAAAGTATGCTAATAGATTGAATGAATGGAGGCCCAAATCTTAAGGCTTATAACATAGAAAGGAGAATAGACCAATCAATTTGGTCATAAGCCTTAGTAAAATTAATTTTGATGAACACAAACTATTGTTGAGAATTTTTTGCCCATTCCATACTTTTCCAAACCACATTTATATTATTTAATATGTATCTAATATGCTTGCTTAGGCCTCACAATTCAAGGAAGGAGATAGTGCAACTTTAGAGCCAATTTTTTGACAATGAAAGGTAATGGGCCTTTAATTACAAATATGCTTTGAGTATTCTAATTTAGGTATGAATTTGATTTTCCTTTATTAATTTTTTTTCTAATCATTTAGAATGCAATTCAAAATACCTTGGTTCTCATTTTCTATTTAGAACTATGACCTCCACTTTATACAATAATAATTCATCCTCCTACCTATCATTTGTATGTGCATATGTTGAATGCCTTATTGTCATGCTATATCCATTGATACATGGAAATCCTTTTCTCTACTTTAATTTAATTTAATAGTTTATTGATGATCTAGATTTAAATGTAAATTAAGTTTATTTTTATGTTTTTTTAAAGAATTGCACATTCTAGAGAAATTCACAATACTATTTATTTCAGGTTAGTCCATGTTGGTTGAATATATTATTTTAACAAGTTTATAAGGTTGAGTGGGCTTGTACAATCAGTTAGGACTAGAGTGGGAATTATTAATGTTCCACTCATGCTGTGCCCTACTTACCATTGTTGCATGGATGCTTGTGTATTTATTTGCCACCTTGTGTGGGAATCTAGATGGGCTCTTCATGTATAGGATATGATCTCATCACTATGCAAGTTATGAAGAATGATTGGAGCTCCATGCTGAGGAAAGATTGTCACAAGTGATGTGGGTGCATGGACATAACCAGGAGAAAGAACAAACGAAAAGCGTTGTAAAATCATGACTAGTGCAACCTTGGTCTCAAGCATAGCATAATTTTGGCCCACACACGACCGCAACCCATATCCAAAAGGGACAAATGCAGTAGATTCATCCTTAGCAGCCTTCTTTATTCCCTCACTAAACCTCTCAGGGTTAAATTCTTTTGCATCCTGTCCCCACAAAGATGTATTGTGATTCAATGCAAGCATAGGGAAGAGGACCTGCGTGCCTTCAGGAACTGAAATTCCTCCAAGTGTTGTATCCTTGTGGACTTCTCTAACAAGGCTAATAGCTGGTGGGTAGAGCCGGATCACCTCGTTCAGAATCATTCCTAACTGTAGTTCACAAAACACACAAAATTTAGTTAGAAAAATACTATGAGCAAAGTATCTTAAGCTTAAGTTATAAATATCTTCTTCAGTTCTTACAGTTTTTAGTTTGTTTACTGTCTCAAACTTTGGATGGCAATTTCCACAGACTTCTTGTATTTCTGAGCGTGCTTGCTCTTGCCAGTCGGGATGCATGGCCAATAGAACAATGGCATATGTTAAGTAATTACACGTAGTCTCTTGGCCGGCGATGAAAAATGTTTTGCATTCAGCTATGATTTCCTCTGTTGTGAGGCCCTGATTGCTTTCAGAGCTCCTCAGCTCTTGGATTGTGTTCATCATAGAGCCAAGAAGATCATTGCCATAGCCTTGGCTGGTGTTTGATGATGAGCTCTTTCAGAGCACTCTTAATTTCTTTGTTGAGTCTCCAACATTCTCTGTTTCTTTTGAAAGGCAAAGATCTGAAAAAACAGCAAAAAATAATCATAACATAATGTTCATTTACTTGACGATGTAGAATTCGATCTTAATAGATAAGAAACTCACTTGCAGATCACTAAAACAATTATCATGTATAATTCAATCTCACCTATAGCAAGGAACCATTAATTTTGCATAATCCTGGCAGGTCAAGGATATTTGCTGAGCCAACAAGTCAAAAATATGCTTTCCTTGGAGATAGCCGCTGCCAAATGCTGTGCGGGCAATAATGTCTGAAGTTAGAGCCTTAAATTCCTCAGCCACATCCACTTCTTTCTTACCATTTTTTACTACTTTCTCCCATTTCTCTAGCATATGGACAGTGCTCTCCAGCATGCAACAAGCCATATCCTGCTCCAATCCTTTTTGATAAGTTATTTAGAATATAAGATTTTCAGAAAGTCTTTGAAAAAAATTATATGGAAGATTATACATGAGTGTTGCTTATCATAGTAGGTAATACATAAATGTACAATATAAAAAAATATTGGAAATAAGTTATAATAGCTGGTGGGTTGAGCACTCCAACAACAAATGGAAGGTCTTAGGTTTGACTTCTAGCTGGTCCATATGAGCTGTAGCTTAACATGTGGTATTAGAGTCAGGTAGGAGCCCCAAGCACCTACAATGAGGCTTAAGAGGGGATGTTGGAAATAGGCCACCCCTGAACTGACGATGGGCTGACCAAAGAGGGGTTAGTAGCTCAATTGATAGAGCACTCCAAACGTAAATGAAAAGTCTTAGGTTTGAGTCCTAGCTGATCTATATGAGTTGTAACTCAATATATGGTATTAAAGTCAGGATAGGAGCCCCAAACACCTACAGTGTGGTTGGGGGTGTTGGAAATAAGGCACACCTGGATCGACAATGGACTAGCCACAAAGAGGTCAGTAACTCAGTTGGTAAAGCATTCCAATAGCAAATAGGACCCATGATCAAATCCTAACTGATCCATATGAACTCTAACTCAAGAAATGAAGTAATCTATACACTAATATACAATCATCTACAGATTTTTCAAAATCTTCTCATCAAATAATCAAATAAAAAATAGTTTAACTGTTATATACAATCCAATTTTGAGAATAAAGAGGAATATCAAATTGGAAAAAGAAAATATTCCAATGAAGTTTATCTTACAGACGAGAATATGAATCACACCTAACCTTGAGCTTATCTATATGAAAAGAAGGTTTGATAATCCGCCGGTGATGCGCCCATTTATCACCATTGAGGACCACCAGCCCTTCTCCAAAGAGCTCTTCCGTCACAGGATCCCATTTTGGTTTTCCATAATTTCCTTTCTTATCACCTATCGCCTCCTTCGCCAATTCAGATCTACCAACTACTAGTGTTGGTATTGGCCCCAGCCACATCAGGAAAGTGGACCCTGGAAGTCAGATGAAAAATAATGTATTAGCATATATTAGCATCATTCGCTTGCAGAATAAACTTACTATATTGAATAAAAATTACCATATATTTTGGACCAGTAAGGATAAAAAGGCTGCACTCTTGCCACAATGTCATGGGAGAGTTTCATAGGCTTGGATCTGGCCTCATACATTAACTTGCTGAATTCAAGAGAATTTCCAAACAGTAGCTTGTAAAGAGGCCCTGTAATGCCTTGAGATTGAAAATGCTTGGCTATTTGCAGAGGCTTCTACCATATTGCTGTTGTAAGTTTGGCAACTAGAAACACCACCAAACCACCAAATGAAAACAATATAATTTCAGTAACGCTAAACATGGAATTTTCCATATATTTCAATGTTTGAAAATTTTGCCATCTTCTTGTGATATTTATGAGAGAGCTTTGGATAGTTTTCTATCTATTATCTCAAAAGCATCTTAGTTTTTGCTTGTTTGCAGCCATAAGATGTTGGTTTAATCCCTTGCACGGGATTCTTGCATGTATTATATGAATTAACTTGATTTCTTTCCCCTGACTGTATACTATAGAGGCAGCAGCTTTACCCATTTTAAAATCGAGTCACATCAATGCCTTGTTATATGTTTCTTGGAATAGCCGTAACTGCCACGAAGATCATCTTGGGATTACCCTTTCGCTTGGACATTCTCAAGGCGGTTTTATTCAAAACTGGAATTTAGCCGTTTTCAAAAATTTGATTGATTGTGGCTTTTTCCTTGGATGGTGCGGATTTATTTAAAAAGGAATTTAAAAATATTTTGGTGGTTGTTTCCTATTTAGTACTGCCACCTTACTCTTCACAGCAGTCATCCACTATTTATTTCATGTTAGTTTTATGGTAGTTGAATTTGTTTTTTTAACAAGGTTATGAAGTTGAATGGGCTTGGTAAAAAAAAATGACTACAGGAAAATTCACTGTCAACAATTCATCGCGGGAAAATTCACTGCTTGGTGGTGAATTTTTCATTGATGAATTGATGGGGTGTAATTTGCCGTATGCCAAAAAAATTTGCACAAATAGAAAATTTTATAGTATTCATTTGTCACCTCATTTATCCTTGTTAAAAATTTATACAAAATGAAAGTTTATGAAGTTTATGATTTGCACAAATAGAAAATTTTATTAGTATCAACATTCTTATTGAATGAAAAAATTTACTGGGTGCATGCAATTAAGATTCTGCAGTCTAAAAAAAAAAATTCTTATTGAAAAAGCCTTAGACTTTTGAACCATATATCTCATCTATTCCACTCAAAGACCTACCTTTTTCTTGTTGATTAGGTTGTTTCTTCTTGATGTTAAAACATTCGTTTCCTAGTTTGATAATGAATGATAGGTAATTCATGTTATTGTAGTGAAATAATTTTATATTTCAAGAGGGGGATTTAAGAGGTAACACATACAACATCATTGCTAGACGTTGAATTTTAAGCACTAAATAGTTCTACATTATCTCTCCTTTGATGCTCGATGCTAATTTAGTGATAAAAGTCATCTTGCATGTCTTAAACTAAAAAAGAGGAAATATAATTTGGTAACTACCTTTTTTTAATTTCATTACACCTTAAATATCCTCTTGATTGACCAAACGAGTTCTTTTCAATTAGAAGAGCTAGATTCATAACCTTACTCAACCATAGCAAGGATAGTACCTCTACACCACAAATGTACAATTTTTGTCACATCACATTTTTATCATTTATAAAATAATACTTGACTAATGATTATTGATTAATTTATGTTTGTAATCAACATTTTAAACTATACACTAATAATTATGACATTATGTTTGCATGGTATTACAACAATTTGATAATTAATTAGATTTGAGTAATATTCTTGATTTAAATTGATAGCTAGATTGCACATGATAACTATAAATGTTTATCATTGTGAATTGATGAATGTTTCTTAAATTATATACAATTGATAATTTAATTATTTTATGATTATGAATTTTTGATGACAACACAAATTAACTACTATCTGTTGGGATGGGTTGGATGTAGGATAATGTTTTTCCTCTCATATGTTGAGGAAGAAAATTATTGAGAGGAAGGTAGGTTAAGATATTAAGGAAATTGACCATGATAATTCAAGAACCTACAAATTGTATGAGTTTGACTATAAGATAAATGCATTTTAGGAATGTTGATGGAACTCACCTAATTTCATCATAAGTTGTTCTTCTCTTTTAGATGCACTGATGAAAATTAGTCTAAATTTTTAGTTTAGTGTGCAAGGATTGATTGGTGCATATCAGTTTTGAATCTAGTTCATAGCAATTTGAGGTTTAAATGAATTTTTAATAATAAAACATTTAAAATAGATTTAAAAGATCATATTAAAATAACACTATTCTAAAAATAATTTTAAATATTAATTTTGTTTCAAAGCTTGCTAGTGGTGGATGCCATGGGTGATGTCAAATTTAGATGAATCTATTTTAACCATTTAAAACCATAGTCAACAAGGGAGAATGGAGTTTTAACTGAAACCTCTATATTAAATATTTACTCATAATGGAAGACAAGAATAGAATGGGGAATTATAGATTGCAAGAGGATTAAAATGAGGCATATGCGAGAAGTATGTGCTCATTATTTCTCTTTCCATTCCTCTTTCTATTGAACATTTTCTTGCATGGGTGGAAATTGGGTGTGAAGTTTTAGCATGCATTATTCTCTTTTTTTTCAAGATTATTACTATATTTAACATGAGGATTGTGAGGGAGATTAGATATATGTTTAACTAAGTATGTTGTTAGTATTTTCTCTCCTTTTTTCTATATAATCAAACTTTATTCCAAAAGTCAAAATCAAAGATTTCAATCATATTTTAGAATTTCATTTAAAAAATTATTTAAATGTTTTATGTAGGCATTGGAAAGTATCATGTTTTTTTTTTTATGTCATACAATTTTATATTTAAATATGTAGTTTTGTTTTCCACCATTTTTATCTCTAAAATAAGGATTCGATGAGAATATCGTCCTATGAACAACTACACCAATGCTAGGAGTTGTGCATGCTCTAAACCTTCCTTCTTGGCTAGACACACACACATATACATATAATTTCTTAATAGAAGGAGTTTGGTGTAAGTTTTACTAAATAGGTGATTACATGCATAAATTATTTATTTTCAAATCTTTTAAGAAACCTCTTATTTTTGCTGAATAAGTCACTCTATTGCTCTCTTATGGAGTTGGCCTATATCCATGCATATTTTTTTGTCTATTTACTTATCTAAACTAAGATGATATTATCATTATTATTCCAATTTTTCATAATTAATTCAATTCCTAACATAGAGGCTACAATATTTTATTTCCCAAAGAATCTATAGTTGTATATTTGAAGCATTTGTCAAATAGATCATGCACTATGTGTATCCAATGAGTTCACATCTTTGACGTATTTAAATAGTGTAAATTCATCTACAATTATGATGAATTACAACGAATAGTTTATGAATTATATGCATAAATTGAGATTGCATCTTTGTTGCTTTTTGATAGTACGTATTCATTTATAATTTTGAGGCATTCTAAAAAATAGTTTATGCATTATATGCACACATTGAAGTTGTATTTATAAGACATTATAATACATATATACATATGATTATTTTGAACCTGCATTATATACAAGCTAAATCATCACTACATTTTTATATTGACAATTTATTTTTACCAAAAATGTAGTATCACACTAATGTGTTATCATCAAAATGTAAGTTATGAAGAATGGTTAGAGCTCCATGTTGAGGAAATATTGTCACAAGTGAAGTGGGTACATAGATATAAACTAGAGAAAGAACAAATGAGAAACATTTTAAAATCATGGCGAGAGCAACCTTGGTCTCAAGAATAGCATGGTTTTTTCCTACATACAATCTCAACCCATATCAAAAGGGTTAGATATAGTACACTCATTTTTAATAGCCTTTGTTATCCCCTCACTAAACCTATGAGGGTTAAATTGATTTGCATTTTTCCCCCATAAAGATGTATTGTGATTCAATGAAAGCATAGAGAACATGACTTAAGTTCCTTCAAGGATTAAAATTTCTTCTACTGTTATATCTTTATATATTTCTCTAACAAAGGAAATAGTTGGTGGGTAGAGTTAGATCACCTCATTTATAATCATTCCTAACTATCATCAATAATACAGAAATCATGAGTGAGAAAGGAGTTTAAAGTTAGGTGCAAAGTGAGATTGATGTTGAATTAGATGAAGGAGATGATGAAGATGGTGAGGAAGACCCAATCTTTCATGTATGGTCTAGCTCATATGTGGATGATGAGGATGTGATCAATGAAAAAAATCCCTTCAATGGTATTGTGGTTGGAGGTTTAGAGGACTGCATTACATATGTGTGGTCATGTTTTGGGATATTGACTTTGTTTGTGTCTACAACACTGAGGGACCTTGTGAGTGCTCTCATTAGGGGATTTTTTCTTGCCTCTGATAGGAACTCTTCTAAGCCAAGTTTGGTAGCTAAACCTAAAATCCCCATTGATGTTCTAGTTGGGGCTCCTAGGGTGTTAGGGACTTGTTTCTCTACTCAAATGGCTAAAGTTTCCTTAGCTACAAATGAGGTGTGTTTGTAGGATGTGTTTTGTTGCAGAATGGTTGTGGATGGTGTCACTGAGGGCCAACACCCTAAGGTAGTTGGTTATTTGGCTTTTATTACCCATATTGAGTGTGTGATTGTTGTGTCTATGATAATGGACCTTGGTAGTGCCCTCATGAGGGAATTTTTTATTCTCTCTCCTATAAAATATTATGAGACAACTTTTGCAATTAAAAATTAAATCCCTATTAATGTTCTAGTTGGGGATCCTAGGGTGTTAGATACTTATCTCTCTACTCAAATTACTAGGGCTTCCTTAACTATAGATGGGGAGTGTTTGTAGGATGTGTTTTTTTGTAGAATGGTTGTGGATGGTGTCATTGAGGGGAAACACCCTAAGGTGGTTGGTTCTTTAGATTTTCTTACCCCTACCGAGTGTGGGATTAAAGCTCAAGAAATGATGGAGGTTTTCCCTAATTTGGCTAGGATCTGATTATGCCAAATCCTTCCCTTGAGGTATTTCTTGGTGTTGTTAGTCCTTAGTGCAAGCTATGGGGGAGAGATTTAATCTTCAAAAATTGATATTATCAACACTCATTAAAAGATATAGTTCTTGGATTAAGAGATCACTTATTTCAAGGTTCTATGGATATCATCCCAACATTAATGTTATCAAAAGATGGGTCCTTCAAAATATGGGTGCTTTAGAAATATAATCTCAAGGGGTATGATGAAGTGATTTTGAGTTGTTAATTAATTTTCCTTTTCAAAACCTAATTATTGCTCTATGATCCTCTTAAAATTCCCTTGGTTTCTTGGTAAAAATGGTATTTGTTTTAAACAAATGTTCTCCAAGATCTAATTTAATAATGGATAACAATTTTTTTGGTTAGGGTTAGATTACTAGGGCTACCATAGGAATATTGGGATGGAGAGATATTTTTGGGCATTGTCAATACTTTTGGGTAGTATATTGCATTAGATGTGCTCATGGACTTCAAGAGACATTTTTTGTTTGCAAGATTTTGTATTCTTATGGATAATGATAGGGTGCTCACTTTTTAAATTACCTTATCATATAATTTTTGGAATTGGGTGTAGTAGATTGAATTTGAAATCTCTTTTGTTGCTTGGCATTGACACTCCAAAGTGGGCCATGCCAATTTTCTTGCCTAAGAAAATAATAAACTTTATCTTGATTGGTGGAAAAAGGATCAAGCACCATATGTTGATTATAATTTTAAACCCATTACTAAGTTTGCACAAGAGGGATGTAAGGGGATCAGTGCTCCTAAAATTCATAGAGTTATGATGGAGACCCCCCTTCAATGAAGGTTCAAGGTGAGACCTCAAGGTTGGGAATTGTGACAACATGTAGCCCTTTGGATCTTCCTAATTATTCCAAAACATGGAGACTTGTGTTGAAGAATCTTAGCATTAAGGAAAATAAGGTTGTGGTTAATCAAAAATTTAGAATAATTTGGCTTCAAACTACCTTGAGTTTGGGATAGTTTCTTGTTGGATATTGTATTATAATTTGTTAGTTATTTTTAGTTGTTGAGTGGTTGTTTTATTGTTGGTTTTTGGTGGTTTCCCTTTAACTATTTTTTTCAACTTCATTCTCATATCTTAATTCTTGTACAATGGTCTAGACCCTTTCAAAATTCCATTTTACTTTATTAAAAAATACACAAAAATAAATTAATTAAATAATAAAGTTAGAGTATCAAAGTTTAAGTTACAAGTAGTTCCTACAATTCTTATAGTTTTGTTTATTGTTGAGAAAATTTTGGATGCATGTCCAAGAGATAAATGGTAAGTGTTAAGTAATTACTTATAGAATCTTGTCCAATGATAAAAAATGTCCTGCATTCAACTATGATTTCCTCTGTTGTTAGGATTTGATTGATTTTAGAGCTCCCCATCTCTTGGATTATGTTGATCATCGCCAAGAAGATCATTACCATAGCCTTGGGTGGTGTTTGTAGTAGCATTTTATTGATTTTTAATGAGATATTTATAGTACTCTTAATTTCTTTGTCAAGTTTGCAATTGCCCCTATATCTTTTGAATGGAAAAAAAACTAAAAACCCAACAATAAAAACATAACATAGTGTTCATTTACTTCATCATGTATAATTCAATCTTAATATCTAAGAGATTATCACATGCAAATCACTTGGAAAAAGTAACACTCCCACCTTTTTGAAGTTTTGATTTAATATAATTGTCTTTAAGGACAATTGATGAAAATTTATTTTGGGGGAGGTTTTGAGTTATAATTTTTTTGAAAGAGATTTGAATGCAAACTTGGAATGTTTCAAAAAAACTGAATTAGGTTAATCAACTGGTAATTAATTAACCAATAATTACTTTAAAAAATAAAAGAATTATAAGATACAAACAATTTATTAGGCATTACATGATCCATAAAAATTGTCTATGGGAAAAGTAAAAATGTTATTGAAGGTTGAATCTTTAGATGTCCTTAAATACATAAAAGTTATATACTTGGGTATTTGCAGGATCATGATGGGCCAAAAAGTGGCGATATGATGGGTATGTGTAGGGTATGTGGATGATGACTTTTTTTACCCAAAATTGATGAAACGAAAAGGGTTTTTAAAGGAGATTCTCATATTTCCACCAATATAAATTATGATTTACTTTTAATTTAATAAATAATTATTATTCATTTTCTATTTGAATTATGACTAAAGTCCTAATTGATAGGCTAATTGAAAAAATCTATAGCTTTCAAATGGTATCACATTTTTGAATCTGAAAAATGCATCACATTCTATGCTTCATACTATAGGATTAAAAATGAATTTCATGAAGTTTTACCGAAGTTATAGTTCAGACATTTTTATATTTTTTAAAAGTTGTAATAAAAAATTCATAATTAATTATTTACTTGGAAAAAAATTACAAAAAATATGCATCACATCAGGACACGAGTCCTATACTTATATCTAAAACCATAAAAAATAATTATCATTTTATTGTGGCTAGGGTGGTTAGACAAACACCTACTTCTTATGTTTTCCCTGAAATTTAAGTACTATTGCATTGAAATTTCAAATTTTCATCAAATAGATTTAAAATAAATAAATAAACCTAGTAGTTTAGAAACTAAATTCAATTTGCTACATATTCTATTCTTACATATTTTTAAAATAATATAGGTAACTTATTCAAATTTTTATGTCAAGTTGCCTAACTCTGATTTTTGTAAATTTTTTGTCACTTAAGGGCCTATTTTTTCCATAATGATCCTGCACATACCCACCTATGGAGGGAAAAGCTTTAATAGTGGGTGTATGTTTATGGAGATCTTTAATTTTAATTATAAAATATCTAATTAAATTTATTAAAATTAATTTTATATAAATAAAAATTGTGAAACAAAGTGACTCAAACAACCTCAGAAAGAAAAAAATAAAAGGAAAAAACAAATCTTTTTTCGTTGGAAAAAAATAAAAATAAAGGAAAGTCGATTAAGGAGGATAATAATTCATGAGGGTGCAAACCCGAGACACAGAAAATAACCCACAAACTAGAGAATAATTTTATTATTCAGAAAATGAACTTCTTACATGCAGAGGATCTCAAATCCCCAAGTTCTACAACACATGCAAGCTACAAGAAGCTACAGAATAACCCTTTCGCAATATGCGAGCTTGTCCCTAAAAAGTTACCCAAAAATTAGAAAACCCACCCATAAATAGAGCTCCTCAATTGTTTGGAGCCAAAACAACATTCAATTTGAGTTTAGATGGTTTGGCGCCAAAAATTTACAACATGAAGTTCAAATTTCAAAAGAGCATTTGCAATGGTATCTTCTAGAAAGTGCGCCAACTTCACGGGGTCATAACTTTTGATCCAGGACTTTGATTCGTGAACCGTTTGAATTGTTGGAAAGGTCTCGAAGTCAAGAATGCGCTTGAAATTCTCTACGCTGATTTTGGCAAGTTTTGGGGCCATTTCAGAAGCTCTAAGTGCCTCAAATCCCACTCGAAAGATTTTCAGGTGCAAATATGGGAAACTAAAACTACAATATCTTTCAACTTGAGAACCGAAATGAAAAAACCATAAATTAGAATTTCATTATGACAAAAGGTATCCAAAAATATAAAAACATCTAAAAACTGAGAAACTTGAAATTTAAC